>JAOXNZ010000064.1:1258951-1279049 GCA_028566095.1 Kryptolebias brasiliensis | reverse complement strand
TTGATTTCTGACAGACAACTGCCTAATTCAGACAGTTTGTAGAGCTCAGAGTTTCGAAAGGAACAGTACAACTGAATTTCATCAGCATATAGATGATAAAAAACATTACTTTAGCTTTGGAGGAGTTTTACAGATTTTCAGGTTCATGGTTTATAGGGGGTGGGTGTGGGGGGTAATGAATTTCTTTAACTCAAGTAATACAGGTTTAGACACTGAGCTCTGTGAAGTAACTAATCATTTTGCTCCTTTAGTTCTCTTATATTGCAGCTGTTAGGTAATTAAGCTTATTAAGAGCAAACTCAACAAAAATGTGAGTGAAATGGCTCTGAACCATGTTAATGTCAAAATAATAATATAGTTTAGATCTCTGAATTATTGTCATTATTACAGAAACACCTGCAGACTGCAAATTTGTTGCTTACTGACAGTCTCTGTGTGACCTAGCTGTGTGTAGACCTGCATACAGTACAGGTATTTGACATCAGATTACAAAACGTTTTGGGATACACAGGTTCCCACCAAATGTGACCAGACAAGCACTTTCTTATCAAACCCACTCACATTAAGATACAGTTGATCGGTCCAGTGTCCGATAACCTTGTACTCTGCCTGGGAGCTATTGTTAATCTGATACTGGAAGATGTCGTAGCGTCCAGGAGCATCACCATTCTCGTTAAAGGTCACTGGAGTCCCGGCACTTCCTGCAAACAAGAACAGCAAACATCCTCAGTCACTTACTTACTTAAAGAAGCAACACAAGATAAACATTTACCCGAATAACTTAATAGGCAGGCAAGGTTGATAAAATGAAGTGATTATTGTCATGAGTTAGAAGTAGGAAGACCCAAATGCATGGCAGTATCTGTACTACCCATGCAGGCTGGCTAAGGGAAAGCTAAAAAGGCTCATTTGATTTATGGATTAGACAGATTGCTTTTGAAAGAGATTCCGAATATCACCATCTTATCACCAATTCAGTTTTAAAAAAATTATAGAATTTTATCTGTATAATGACATCTTGACCTCTGATTCATCAGTCAGTCAACCATATTACATTGTTGTTGCCAAAATGCCATGGTAACTAAATTACCCAGCCAAAATAAAATAAATAATAACAATAAATACATATTTCTGTGCTGTGTCAGGAAGACTCAGAGGTGTGATATCTATCATTGTCTTTCGGAAGCAGTGATGTGAAAGGTTTTTACTATTTTAAAAACCTTTCTTATGTCTCTGCTAAAGCATGGGTTAAGGTACAGTATGTGATTATAATTATTTGTTTATCTCTGTGTTTGTATTAGTTTGTGTTATAAGTGGAACAGCTCAAACAATCCATTGTTTAGTTCAGTTTTCAGGGTCATGGTTTATAGAGGGGTGGGTGTGGGGGGTAATGTATTTCTTTAACTTAAGAAATACAATGTCTTAGTATCAGACAATCCACCATTTTCACATTAAAATCCCAGTTATTCTTCAAGACATGTCATATAGTCGTGAAAGAATGAAGCCATTTAGCAATAACAATGTCTATGTGACAGGGCTTGATTTAAAACTGGGCGTGTTTTTTGTACAACTGGGTATAATTGCTTGTTTCAATTTATTTGTCGGAAACAAAAGTTACAAAAGAAAACAGAAGGAAGTTATTCACTTTCAAAGCTAAACAGAACAAGTTTTATTGACACTAAAATAGAGAGTTATGTTTTCTTTAATGTCTTTTAAAAAAGGTTCAGCACACAAAGTCTAAACTGACCTAAATTTATAGGCTATGATTATCAAAATGTTACCTTTGGTGTGGCTCTTACAAATATTGTCTGAGTAAAATGACAATGTCTATTAAAGCTCTGGCTCCTCAGATGTGTTTTATATAAAGGAAAGTTTTTTCCTTCCTCTTGGTAAAACAAAATGGCTTTATAGATCAACCTACTCAATATTTCATAATTATAACATTAAACAATATTTAAAATAATTGTAGTTATGTCCTATTTGACTTACAATCATACAAACATAGACAGCATTCTTTCCGTGTGCAAGATTCTTAGTTTTTGGTAAATAAGAGTACTTGAAAATGTATAAAGTTAAAGTATATATATATATTTTTTTTTCTTCAAACAAGGTGTGGCATAAAATGTTGAAAAACCACTGGTTATAATAAAATATTTTTATTTCTTACTCAATAATGTCTAATCTGTTCAGTCCTCAGTTTGGATCTTTCTTTTACAGTAAACTATGACCCAAAGAAGCTACTCAGTTTTGTCACTAAATCTCATCTTAAGCTATTGGATTGCAATTGGATAGCACTAAATAAAGGCATGTGTTTCCTCAGTGTGCATGAAAAACATTTCCACTTAAACCAACTTTGAAGGTGGTCTGGACCCCTTTTATCTGCATAATTTGGTAGTCTGAACTCAATCTATCCTGAGCCAAGTTGTAGAACAAGATCTGACATGATCACAAGCAGCAGAATGGACATCTCAGGGTTAAACAATAAAGAAAAAGTCTGCTGAGTTGCTGGCTGATTAAAAATAATTCACACAACCATCCTAGGGAATATTTTTTGTTTGTTTGGTTGGTTTTTAGCAAAGCTATGTGTGTATCTGTGTACAGCGTGAGTATATGACTTCTGATTACAAAAGGAAAAAAAAATATTGGGAAACACAATTTACCACCAAATGTGAATAGAGGGGGCAGAAATGACCACTTGCAGTCAAATCACCCAAAAGAAATTTGAAACAACAAATATGAACAGCTTGAAAGAAAGTAGTTTACCAAAAAAGTTACAATTAAGACCAAAATACACATTTCCAAATTCAATATTTTTTTTAACAATAACATCCAACATTTTAAATAAAAATGTTGGATTTCACAGTGACTGAACCAAAGGCTTTGTATAGTGTCCTCATCTCTTTAAAATTCCTTTTTTCTCAGCTGCTGCATTCACTGACATGAATTTCTTGCTGCAGTGCAAACGTAACATTGGTGGCAATACTCTTGAACTTGAGGCATATCAGTTTGGATCTGTTGAACCCAAGAGGAAGAGCAGCAGATTGAAGCTGAAGGGCAGAACAACAACAACAGCAAAAAACAAACAAACAAAAAAGATTCATAATGAACTGAGTGGGTGTTGGTTTGATTCTGTCTTGCTCTGATTTCCTTCTCTGGCATGAATAAAAACAGCACAAATCACAGCAGCGTGGAAATGAATCACTACATCTTGCCTCAGGATGGAGAAACACCCTCAACAACCACCACCAACTTCTCCTCCTCCTCCCATTCACAATGTCCCACTTTATTTTATTTCAATTCACTTCAGAAACTTTCCACTTCTATCCAAACAGTGGAACTAAGATACAATCTTACATGCTGAATCTTTATCATAACCACAAAAAAGCAGAACACAAACAACACACTCAGAAGAAAGAACAGATGTTGCACCACAATTTTGCAGTTTTTAATCCATTTTCACTCAGAAAGATGTCAATCTAGATTTCCATCCTGCTCAGTGAGAAAAATGCAGCTGAAGGACATTAATATGCCAAAATGTGATGCAGAACCAAATGTTAGGAGACCTTGGAGTGAGAATGTGCCATCTCTGTTGGCATGATACTGTTTGAGAGAATTTTACCACATGAATAATTCAAATGTCCAGACTGCCATGAAGTTTAGCAAGGATTTCTGTTATTTAGGTTCATTCAGGTATCTATTTAGAGTTTAGTTGTTTTATTTTTTGTTAAAATTCCATGGGATGCTGTCATGCTGGCAGTAAATCAGGATAAAACGTAGCACCTACCAAGAATGCGGCACAAATTCTTGCCTTGTTTTTATAGATTGCTCTGGGGTTGGCCATTCCAGTGTTTTTCTATTTCAGTCGGCTAAAGTTTTTTCCAAAACAACTGTAGCTCACGTTTTCTATACCATTCAGTTTCCTCACAGTTATTAACTTACAACAAAATTAAAATTTTATGGTGACAGGATGATGATAAAGTAAAACAAATGAAAAAAACCCAGTAAAAACAGCTGCCACAATCTGTTTTTCAGTGCTCATTTTTTTGTTTTTAGGTTCATTCCTTGTGTTATGATTATTTTCTGTGCTTTCCTTGTGTTAAGTTGTTCTCCAGTGTTTTCTGTGCCATCAGTACTTTTCCTTAGTCAATACTGCTTCTCGGTCCTCCACTCACACCTGTTCCTTATACTCATCAGGCTCAGCTACAATCACTTACGTCATCAGTCTTAGCCCACTTACTCTCCCAGTCCTCACTCCATCTGCAGTCTGGCATGCTGGTTTGTTACCTGTCTGTTTCTTATGTGCTCTTTGGGATTTTTGCTTCTTGTGTTTTAATATTTGCTGCCACTTCAGCCATTTAGCTGTAGCATGCAACTAACATAGGCTCTCGTGAGACAATACAGGATGGGAAAGATGACTGCTCAGAGAGTAATGTGAAGCCTGTCCCTTAGTTTGTACATCAATAATAGTGTGAAATTCAGACCATCTTATCAGAAGAAAGGGTAAGACAGATAGACTAAACATCAAAAAGCAAACAATTTTCATAAAAAAACAACACTATTACTTTTATGACGAAACCCACATACAAAACTGTATCTTTAGAATAAAGAATGTTGTTAGCTTTTCCTGGTTTAATCAAATTTAGAAATATTCAGATTTACTGCTGTTGTTGTCAAATTGTGTCTTGTAGCTTAATACTGAGACATTTTTGGATAATATGCTGACAGAGGATATTATTATTATATGTTAACTCCTCTTGGTTCTCTAGTTTACTCCCACAGACTAAAACATGCATGTTAAGTTAATTGGTAACAATCTAAGATGCCCCTAGGTGTGAGTGAGAGGGTGAATGGTTGTCTGTCTCGTTTGTTTCTAAGTGTCTCTGTGATGGACTTGCAACCTCTCCAGGGTGTACTCCGCCTTTCGCCAAATGACTGCTGGAGAAAGGCACCAATTTCTCACAACTCTGCACAGAAGAGAGGGTAAAAGAAAGTAGATGGATGGATCATCTAGGACATTGTAAAATATATGTACATGTAAAAAAAAAAAAAATACAGTCAATGGAGGCTGCCAAACTGAACCAATCAGAAGTTTTGTTTTTCAGTTGCACAAGAGCACCACATCTGAATGTGGTGGAGCTTATTTGTACTCAAACACTGACTTTTAGTGTGACTGGAAAGTTTTCAGGTGTATTGGTACAATAACTGACTGTATAAACAATGAAGCTTGAGATTTGGGTGAGAAGGTAACCATGTGTTGAGGCTATTTATGAAGCAAAAGACTTGAAGAGAAACAAAAGCAGCCAAAAGTCATAATGTTCACCTTGTAAGCCTACATGTTTCAGTTATGTATTTCAGTCACTAACGTTTACATTGTGTTCCATTTACCTCATAAATTGTATGTAGGAGGGATGTTAGACCCGATTTAACATTTTTCCTGTTACAAGTCAGAAAACTGTAAGATTTACCAGTTGTGCCATACAAGCCAATAACAATAGATTTCTCTCCATTCTAAGCATTCAAACACTGTAGCAACATAAGTTATTTCAGCTGCTCCCTTCTTCAGGGATTGCCACAGCAAGCAAACTCATTCGAATGATTTGGCAATTATTTTACGCCGGATGCCCTTCCTGCTGCAACCTGGGCTCGAGCTTGCAACCTCCTCAGGATTACAAGACCACGGCGCTGACCACCAAGCCACCGCAGCCTGCAACATGTTCACTAATAATGGTGAGACAGTACTGTGTGACTAAATTACTGAGATACCAACCAACAGAGGTGAAAATAAAATGTTTATTACTAGAGCTATGACAACTTTTCATTTAGGAAGTAGACATGCTGCATTTTGAAGTTGAGCCTGGTCAGGAATTTCAAAATTTCTGAGTCTGAATTCCAACTTTAGAGGTAGTTGATTTGATTTTTCTAACCTAAAACTTGGAAATTCCGACTTTTGACAGTTTTAGTACTGGATGAAGTAAACCAGCTAAGGTTTTTTTTTTTTTTGGTTGTTTCCTCTTTCTGCTTTGTTCAGCAGTTGCTATAAATTAGAAGTGAAGTCACAGCAGGAATGAACCCATCTCCTATTCATCACTTCCCTCACACCTACAGTGTCTGACCTTCCACTCTTCCTCCCCTCCTCACTTTACCTCTCCTGTTATCACCCGCTGCCGAAAGGCGGACATTAATGTTTTTGCCAGTGTCTGTGTTTCTGTTTGTTACAAAATCTTATGAACTGTTTTTAATGAACTAATTAAATTTTAATGAACTTCTCAGAAATAAATCATTGGATGTACACCTACAACTGATACATTTTTGAAATCTGTCTGATTCAAGCTGGATGCCACAGCCAACTGACATTAAGTCTGTTAGCAAAATATCTTATGAACCACTGGAGATTTTAATGAAAGGTTCAGAAAATAATTACTCAATTTACTTCTACAACTGATTAACTTTTGAAACCAACTCAGTTCATGAAGGCTTCCACAGCTAACTGACATTAGCCCACATAAAAATGTCTATATATTAGTAAATTTTACAGACGCTGACCTAATATATGATACGGTAGTACTAAAAGGTATTCACAACACATACTCTAAGTGTGACATTTAGTTATATTACATTGATCACACAAGGATTTTTTCAAGGTTTGACCAAAACGGCTACAACTCTGGCATGAAAGGTAGTGGGCGATATGCATTTCTTCAAGGAATGCTAGGCCTTTATTACCTACAAATTATTTCTTCTCCTGGAGTTCTATGGTGTCAGTTAGTGTAATCCTTTAAAAACCACTAACACTTCTTGATAAATATCAGTTGAATATACCTCATGTCCTTTATCACTCTGCTCTTCCTCATACTACTAAAGAACAGGATAAGACTACAAAAATCTTATGCAGGCAGTTCTTTCACAATAAGCGCTAACATTAGCCAAGTATCTCGATTAGCCTCCTGACGCTCTATAAATAAGCACATGAACGAGGAGCACACGGCTCAGTTGGCAATTAGCCCAGTGGCAGCCGCCGCTACAGAGCATTGCTTCACTCTAGATTTTGCATAAAAGGATTTATGAGTAACCCCATTGTCCCGTGTTCTGAGAAGTGAAGCATGAAAAATAGAGAAGTGACTCGAGTTTGAATTAAGTCACAACTGAGGTTCAACCAACCATGTTGTTCACACTTTCACACAGGAAAACCCTGAACACCGAGTGACACGAGTGTCTCTGAGTGCACTGAGGTTTTATTAAGCATCAGCTCAATCAGGCACAAAGCACACATGAGCTACACGCTGCTGAGCCAGGGTTCAGTGGATGCAAGTGTGCTGCTGCAGCTTTATGAAACTGCACTGAGAAAACTGAGCGTCTGCTGATAAAGTTACCATTAACATGGTAATCAGTTCAGCGGTGTTGGGTTTGACTGATGGCTAACAAACTGCAGGCAAACAAAACAGAAACAAAATGTGCCTCAGAAAAGCTGGAATCAGATAACACTTACATCATAAATAGTTATAATGGACAGATTTACGTTTGAGTGCCAATAGAAAACTTAACAGAGAGTACAATGATCTGTTTAAGTTTACATTATGACTCAAATCAAACAGGAGGGGCCTGAAACAAATCAGCAAAGGACCAAGTCAGGTTTGATTGTCCTTTGTGTAAAATCCTTGTGTTTATAAAAGATTAGGGATTCTTCATGCAATGTCACAAAAACTTGAGGTCCCTTTTTGGTGAAGAAGCAGAAAAAAGCTGAATATTTCAGTTCAGGATTCAATTTGTTAAAATTCTACTGTGAACTCATTAGGCTGCTTAGTTCCACAAACAGCACCACTTGTACAAGAAGGGTTCCCGTAGAAATTACTACTGCTTTTAGAGTCAACACAATCCAAATGGCTGCCACAACTAATGGATCTTTCCCTACACCAAAATAAGTATAACTCAGTAAATTTTACAGATAATGAGATAAAATTGGGTGCGGTAGTAGCTGAGTGTTATTTACAACATACAATCTAAACACTAACAGATTATGTGAGATATCACAATATTACATTAGATTGTGCTTAATGTTATTTTCGAGGTTTAACCAAAACAGCTACAACTTCATCTTTTTTTAGCTTAGGATAAACTTAGACTAAAACTCTGAAATGATAAGTGGTAGGCAATATGTAGTCATTCAAGGAATACCAGGCCTTTAATTACAATCTTTTTTTTAAAGATCAATACAACTTGAAGTTTCTATTTTGAAAAATCTTTCTGGGACACCCGTCCTCACAAAGATACACTGTACACACATGAACATGTGAATAGTCTTTTCTCAATCTATTATTTTATGTCTTGAATTCTTCCTCTGTCAGATTTTTACCTACACGTTAATGACTGACTTATCTTCCTATCTGTGATACATTTTCTCTTTATGTCCTAATTTGCATGAATTCACTGAGCAAAGTAGCAAATTGATTGATGTTCAAAACCCACAAAGTGCAGCCTTCATCTCGGATCTCAGTGGGCACAGATTTACTGCTTCTGCCCTGAGGGTGAATTTCACCACTGATTCAATGTTTAATGTCTCTCTTCCTCCTGCAGAAATAACATCCAGCAGCTCCGCACATCCATCAGTACAGAAAGATGAGTCCCCGAGAGCTCCACACATCAGCCACAAAATACACTCTGTCTCTTCCTCCCCCACTTTGAGTTTTTCAGCCTAAGTTTCTCAGTGCTGAGCAGGTAGACAAGGAAATTATTTGAATTCAGTCCACTGTTCATGGGCAGGAGGCTGAGATGTGATGGGTGAAAAGTGCAGGGTGGGATTCACAATTAACTCAATGATAAATAGACCAGAGAAGAGGAAACATGAACTCTGACTCAGCGCTTTCATTCATTTAATATTACAAAACTGAGAGTTACAATGTGTTCAGAAAGACAGCAAAGTAGAGTTTTACCTTGTTTCATTTAGTCAGATTTATTGTTTGTATTGATTTTTCCCAAACATTAAACCAACTTCATAGACCTTAAAAGTAAAATGGCTATAAATGACCACACTGGCAGCAACCATTGGACATGTCAGAGTCTTACTGATAAAATAAACAGAACCCATGCCTAGAATAAAAGTCCAATAATGGGCCCAGAGGTCCCCCAGGAGAACAACAGAATCCCCAGATCTCACCTTTTCCAAGAAATCAACCAGAGATAGCCAGGTAATCTGAACTGCTGTTTGGTGCAAAAGCACAAACAGCAGTAAGAATTTTCCCACTTGCAGCTTGGAGCCACAGAAAGGTGACCTTCTTGTTCACAAGGGAGAACTACAACACTGAGGCACTCAGCTGGGGGCTTGTGAGTATTCCCACAACCTGCCTTTCTCCCTGGGCAACACCAGAGAAGGAGAGAGTCAAGCCCCAAGAGTTGGGTTCCAGATCCTAAAGAGTGTCTGGAGATGAGCTCCACTTTATCTAACTGGTAATGCTCAACCACCAATTCATTCCATGCACCTAGAGCCAGTTTGTTATGCCAGAAATCAGCATGCCTATGGCCCGACATTGCCTGCCACCCAGCTTGCACTGCATCTGACCTTGATTATGCTCTCAGCAGGTAATGGGCCCTTATGGAAGTGGCTTTCTGTAGCTTTTTTAGGCTTTGTCTGGCAAACCCCAGGAGCCAACGCTCAACCACCTTGGTCTTTCTGACAAGCTCCCTCCTTCTGGCCTGGTTCCTGGAAAATGCCCGGGTTTCCCTGATCCAGTGTTATGTGGTTCTCCTTCACTAAGGTCTTTGAATTGTTCTTACTCTAAACCCCTCCCCCGCGGCCAATTTACAATAGAATACTCTCCTAGGGGATGATGCTCCAGACAGTAAAGTCCCAAAGATAGAGGGGATATGTCATCAAGTCCAACAACCTTCCCCTTCTTCATCCTCTTCAAAGCTTTCCGAACATCATCGTCACTAATCTTTTCCACTTCCTGGTCTACAGTTTCTATGGCCTCTATTCTTCTTTCACTTGCATTCTCTTCATTCATTAGCTCCTCAAAGTACTCCTTCCATCTTACCATCACACTCTCCTCTCTAGATAGAACATTACCATTATTTAACATTATTATTTAACTTATTTAACAAGCCTAACCTGCTGCACATCCTTTCCAGCCTGATCCCTCTGTTTTGCCTGTCAATATAAGTCCTTCCCTCCCTCCAGACTCTTGTACAACTCATCATATGCCTTCTATTTTGCCTTTGCTACCTCTTTCTTTGCCATATGTTGCATCTTCCTATTTACATGTCTACTCTCCTCAGTCCTATCACGGTCCAATTTCTTCTTGTCTAACCTCTTCCTCTGGATAACTTCCTGCCCTTTAATATTCCACCACCAGGTTTCCTTTTAATCTTTTCACTGTCCAGATGACACACCAAGTACCTTCCTACCTGCTTCTCTAATTATTCTTACTGTAGTAGGCCCCCAGTCATCTGGAAGCTTTTTCTTACCACCCAGAGCCTTTAACAGCTCCTCTATGAACTCAACATTCTTCCTTGCTCAACTTCCATCATTTGTGTGGGGATTTGGGTTTTATGTGTGTTTTTGTATTTAGTATTTCTGGTTTCTTTTGATTTTGAGTTGTCTTGTTGTCTTCATGTTTGGTTTTGTTCTCTGTGCCTCTGTCATCATTGACTTCTCCTCAGTCTATCTCCTGTCTGTCTGCCACGCCCATCTACACCTGCCCAGAGTTTAGTAATCATTTCACCTGTGTCCACTTCCACTAATTTCCTTCTGTCTTTGAAACCTGGTCATGTCCTCCACTGCTCTCTGGTCCATTGTCACTTTCATGTGCTGTCCGGTGTCTCCTCGTGTCTCAGGTTTTTGCTCATGTCTGGTTTTTGGTTTTTGTAAGTTTGGGTTTTTGCTGCTACATCAGCCTTTGTTTTGTTTTGTCTTTTATTTTAATAAATTAGTTTCTTTACACTCAATATGAGTCTGTGCTCTGGGTTCACCTCCTTCTCCGCCCAACCTGACAATTTGGTCCTCTTCTCCACCTTTCCTCTTTTCCTCTTCTTCAAATGAACTGTCAACCTACACAACACCATGTGATCCTGTCTGGCCACGCTCTCCCCTGCCACAACCTTACAGTCCACCATCTCCCTCAGGTTACCTCTTCTACACGGAATGTAGCCAACCTGTGTACTCCTGCCTCCACTCTTATAGGTCACCAAGTGTTCCTCCCACTTTTGGGAATAGGTATTGACTACAGCCATTTCCATCCTCTTGGCAAGATCCACCACCACTTCCTGGTTCCTTTGTTTCCTTCACCAACATGTCCATTCAGATCTACTCTGATCACCACTCTCTCCTCCGTGGGAATACTCTCTACCACTTCTTTGAGATCCTTCCAGAATTTTTCTTTCTCTCTTCCTATCCACACTATGGTAAAACAGTTTAAACCCTGCCCCAATATTGTGAGCTTTGCCCTTCCACTTGACACACGTAATACATCTACACTACCTTCCTCCTGTGCATTATGTCAGCCAGCTCTCATTTAGAGTAACTACCCTCAGTCCTACACTCTTGCCTTTCGTTTTCTCCCTCTGTCTCCTGGCACGTTTCCCTCCTTGTGGTCTTCGACTAACAGTAGCCCAATTTTTGCCAGCACATTGTTTATCAACGGCACTGGTGGCAGTCGTTGTTAACCTGAGCCTCAAATGATGTGGTATGGTGTCACATCAAATGCCCTTCCTGACACAACCCTCACTATGTACCTGGGCTTGGGACCGGCATGAGAGAAACACTGGCTTGTGCTCCCTAGTGGCTGGTTTGCATGAAAGTCATTTAATGATTCATATAAAAACAGCTCTTGACATTGGAACCAAACTATGCCTAAAAACAGTATAAAATCCTCAAAAGTTATGATTAATTATGATTTGCTACATATGCAGTGATTACATGGTACACCACAAATGAGTTTTTAAAAAATGTTTTTTTTTGCATGAAAGGCAGCAGACATAATTATTTGTGGGAGGAAAATCATGAACTGACATTTATTTCACCTAATAAATGAATATCTGTCTTAAAACTGGTCAATTGTTATATTAGTTGATCATTCAGTCAGTCTGTTGGCTATTTTACCTTTTGTGTTCACAAGAGGACAGCATCAAATAAAGGGGTTACATATTATAATTTAGCAGCAAAGGCCATCTAATTAAAATTTATTGGAGAAAGCAAGTCATTAACAAGACATTCCTATTAACCATGATGACCTAGTAAAAAAGAAAAAGTCTCTAAAGATGAGAGGAGAGAGCAAGCCTTCATTACCCTCCATCAACTAACTACAGATCTGCGCTGAGGGACAGGGTACAAGGTCATCAACTCTTTTACCCACAATCCACCAGCAGTTCACTGAAGCACATTCATAGTCACAGATTAAAGCAAGACACAAAAGATGTTTCCTAAACAGGCTGTCTTAGAAAAGCACCAGCAGGGCACGCATCACCTCCATGCCAAATGATTCCTAGGAGACGGGCCAGGAGACAAAACAGAAGACACTACAACTCTCACACACTTTCTGAGCATATTCTTAAAAATGTCCTATCCACCAGAAGCAACACTCCTTTGAGTTTATCTTCTTTCCAACAGAGGGACAAAAAGTTTGAACCTGTGTCTTATTTCTTACAGATGTTTTTATCTCTGGAGAAATGCACTGGTTTTTAATTGTTTTTGGCATCTGTTCAAAAAAATGATTCTTTTAAAAAACACAGATATGCTACAATTACAAAATGAGTTTCCAAACTTTTACAATAAAGCTAAACAGAAAAAGTAAAAAAAGTCAAGTTTTATTGTCAGATTTCCTGATGTAGATGACATGCAGAGAATTGAAATTACAGTTCAATCTCATCCACGGTGCATAAGAATAGGTTATATAGGTTCCTAATTAATAAAGCCATAAGCTTGACCCTCTCCATATTTTCCCCTCCTCCACTTGATGACAAAAAAACAGACAGGATCCTCTTGATAAAGTTCAACCATTTACTTAAAAAAATAAACGATACAGACGTAATTTATCCACAAAAACAAAAAAGAGTAAAAGAATAATACGAATGAGGTCAAAAATCTGTGTGGCTCCAACTGCCCAACTCTCTCCTCTATAGCCACACCTCGAAATTCCATAACTGTCTAATAATCAATTACATATGCAAATTTACTAGAGGGCCTTACTATAGTGTCTAATATTACAACTCCTTATGCATGACAGTTTTTAACCAGTAAACAGTCCTTTTTATCATAATAAACTTAATTTATTATAAGAAATATAAACTTTTATTTTGAAGGTCTAAATAAACAAAAACTAAATTTAGGCTTCTACATTACTGGCCCCTAATTGTTATCAATGTCCTTGAAACATAACAAAAAAAAAGTGTAAAATTAAACAAGGAAAGCCTAAATAATATCATGTTTGCTGAGAAAAGAAAGCAAGTCCATTGTCTGTCACCTCATGAATGATGTGACTTTAGAATCTTTTACCAGTTATCTTCTGATCCCTGCAGAAGACATAGCTTTGTTATATGGCAACAAAGGTTGTTGGTCTTGGTCTTTACTTTTACCTGCCGAACAAAGCCATTTCTGTCGGGAAAAGTCTCCACAATTCTTCTAAGTGGCCATGAATTTCTGGGAGAGGTGTTGCCCACATTCAGAACCACGTCACCAACACAGAAATTTCTTCTAGGTGAAGATCATAGCTGATGTTCTTGGAACTGTGAGAGATATTCCCTGCACTAGCATTTCCAGAAGATATCTGCAAGGTATTGTACCTGTCTCCAGCAGGGATTTACTGTTCATTCTTCTGAAATACCCCTGGTGGTAACTCAGGTTTGACCTGAAGCAACAACAGATGGTTGGGGGTAAGTGCCTCTAGGTCATAAAGGTCTGATAAAGCCTTTGTAATGGGCCTGCTGTTTATAATTGCTTCTGCTTAACAAAGCAAGGTGTGTAGATTTTCTTCATCCAAAAGCTGCTCCTTGACTGTGATGTTCAGGATTTGCCTCACTGAACAGATTACACGCTCCCAGCTTCCTCCATGGTGTGAACCTGTTGCCAGATTGTAATGCCACTGAACACCCTTCCATTGCAAGTGCTTTTCAATCTTGCTTGTTTTCCATTCCTTAATTTCTTTTTTCATTTCACGGTCAGCTGACTTGAAGTTGGTTCCATTATCTGAATACATCTCTCTGACCTGTCCTCTTCTGGCAAGAAATCTTCTGATTGCGTTGAGACGTGCATCGGTGTCAAGTGAAGAGGCAGTCTCAAGATGCACAGCTCTTATAGCAAGACGTGAAGATAACGCCGTATCTCTTTATTGAACTTCTACCCTTTTTCACTAGGAAAGGGCTGAAATAATCAGTGCCAACTCTGGTAAATGGAGGATCATCAGTTAGGGTCCTGCAGGTAGGTAGATCTGCCATAAGTTGCTTGCCAGTGGTTCCATGTAGTCTTTTACAGACAATGCATTTGGACAGAAATCTTCCCATGGCTTCGCTGGCTCCAGGAATCCAGAATCTTTGCCACAGCTGAGCCAACATATGATTCCTTCCTGCATGAACTGTAATGTTGTGAATGTGTCTCAACAAAAGCCTTGTGACATATGATTCCATAGGCAGGATAACTTGCTGCCTGGAGTCATCAGGCATTGCTGTGCGGTTCAACTTTCCACCAACTCTTATAACTCCCTCTTCTAGCACTGGATTTAGCTTAAAGAGTGAGCAACTTTTCTTTACCCTTCGATGTTCTTTCAGCATCACTAAATCTTCTTTGAAACTTTGTGGGGCAATCAGTGGTTAGTTGCACAAAACTAGAATTTATTTGTTGCCAACAACACCGCCTGGGATTTTCACCCAGGAAATCACAAGTTAGGATGCACAAGTACATGATTGCAATAAGCAAGAGGCACGGTTTCAAGATTTTAGAATAGTATTTATTAAAACAAAATAAAACCAATAAAATAGAAAAATACCTGTATTTAGATAAAAAAATAAAATTTACCTAAGTAAAATGCAGCTACTGAGGCTGCTACTGAGGTGCTGTCTGACCTGTTCTGGATGGAAGGCTCCCAAAAAGACACCACCACAAACACACGTGGAATCACACTCACTCCTTGGATTACCCTCTACCTAGTTGTGTTAACCACTGCAACATGCACACAAAGAGGGGGTGCCACCATCCAGGTCAACCGCACCACCTTTGCCAGTCCTCAATGCCTCAGCGCTGAACTAAAAAAACAGATACACAAACGGTAGTTTAAAATACAGGTAAATAAATAAGAAATAAAACCAATAAAAACTCAGTGTCTGTCGCCAGCACCGCGGCTATTAATTCAGCAAGCTGGATGATAAACCTCTGCTCCTTCTCCCTTCTGGGGGCATGGGCGCATCTGGAATCTAATACGGCAAAGCAGCAGTGGTAATTGTAGATCTAAAATAAAAATATAGTGCCCATGATCCCCAATATAAAATTCAAAACAGTTATTAAAACAAATTAATTAAAACAAGGCTCACTGCAAGCTGTCCACATACCAATCCGGCCAGTCTCCTTCCTCACTCGCAGGGAGGCGGACGTAAGGACACAAACTGTACAACAGTAGCCACTTCACACAATCAGATGTAGGGGTAAACATCCAACAGTTATCTGCTAATGTAAGGATAAATGAGCATCGTCGCTGGAACCATTATAAATGCGCAAACAGCCAACCTCCCCTGTACTCGGCACACAGAAAGCCCAACCCGGAAGCGCACGGTGCCGTCTCAGCTAACAAGTGCAAGTCTGTGGTTTACCCCTGCTTTTGTAGGGAGCGCCCTCTAGGGTCATTGGCTGACAGGACAAAACAATTACCCTGCCAGCAGGTGCAGTCTCCACCTACTTCATCCTGCCACATTCGCTTTTGACCATACTTAACAATTTTGGTTTCTGCTTCAACCAAGTTGTCACATGTCAGATTCTTTCCTTTGAAAGTATTCTTGAACTCGGCTATCTTGTTTTCATCTCCTGAAGCCTTTAGTTCCTTCCTTTGTTCTCTAAGCTCCTTCAGCAACTCTTTCAGTTTTAAGAACCAGGTTACAGGATGTTTCAGCGCTGTACAAGAAGAGCAATGGCTCATCAACACATCCATGCAATCCTTTGATTCTTGTGCCCGAATGATGTGCACTTAAGTCGTTCTTTTGATCTCTGGGTCATCGATATCCAGCATTCCAGGGTCTGGATTTTTGGGTCACTGGTCATGTGAGCCAAGTAAGACACTGGGTCCGGACAGCCAAATCTCGTTTTTCAAAAATGCTTCCACAGTTTGTCCTCTCGAGACATGAGCAGCTGCATTTAGATTGGTGTTGATGTATCTCCACTGTAATGTCTGTGAGTGTTCCAGGATGTTTGAGATCCTATTGGAGACAAAGGTCTTGAATCTGGTGCTTTCACTGTTGAGGTACTTCAGCACAACTGTGCTGTCGGTCCAAAAGACAGATTTAGTGAGCCTCAGCTCCAGTTCATTTCTTAGAAGCATGTCCATCTTTGTTGCAACTGTGGCAGCTGTCAATTCCATTCTTGGGATGGTTGGTGAATTTAAAGGTGCGACCCTGGTCTTTGCCATGATCAAAGTGCACTGATTTTCACCAGTTTCAGATTGCATCAGCAGATAGCTTGCCATTCCATAGGCATCTTCACTCGCATCAGCAAAGTGATGAAACTGTGCGTAGACTGGCACAACAAACTGCTTTGACTTGACACATCGATTGATTCCAAATTTCTCAAGCAGAGATAGACTCCAATTTTTCCAGATTTTTACAACACTGTCTGGTAGATCATCGTCCTAGCTATACTTCTGCCGACATAAATCCTGTAGAATTATTTTTGCTGGAAGTACTACTGGAGCGAGAAACCCCAAAGGGTCAAAGATGGAGCTGACCAGGGAAAGCAGACCTCTCCTAGTGTGTGCTCGATCCTTGAGGTTGATCTTGAACCTGAACTGATCTGATTCAGTGCACCACTCAATGCCCAATGTCCGTTACATTGGAAGATGGTCTTCATTTAAGTCCAGATTTTTAAATCCTTGTGCTTTTTCCTCATCTGGAATTGAACTGAGCATCTTCCTGCTGTTACTTGACCATTTGGTCAGTCGAAATCCGCCTTTTCCCAACATGCTTCTTAACTCATGGCGTGATGGCTATATCTTCATCAGAAACGGTCTCAAGACAGTCATCTACATAAAACTTTTTCTTGACTGTTTTGACCGTCTCCTGAGCAAATTCATCCACAAAATTCACTGCACACTTTTGAAGTGCATAAGTAGCATCACTTGGTGATGATGTTGCACTGTAAATGTGCACTAACATTTTGTGTTTAACGAGGTCCAGGTCATAGTTCCCCTCAGGCCACCAGAGAACCCTAAAGAGATTTGTGTCTTTACTGTGGACTCTGACCTGGTGGAACATGGTCTCAACATCAGCCATAACTGCCACAGGCTCCTGACAGAACCTCATGAGAACACCCACTAGAGAGCTTGTAAGGCCCGGCCCCTGCAGGAGTTGTTGGTTCAATGCTGTTCCTTTAAAGCTTGCTCCACAGTCGAAGATGACTCACAGTTTCTGTTTGGTTGGATGTCTAACCCCATGATGAGGCAGATACTACGTTCTCCCCACTGGTCCACATGTATCACTGTCAAGTTTCACTGCATAGCCTTTCTTGAGAAGATCATCAATAAATCCAACATACTCTACATGAAACTTGATGTCTTTTGAAAATCTCTGGCATAAATTCAACGCCCGTTGCTCTGCAACTGTTCTATTGTTTGGCATCTTCATAGACATCTTCTTCACTGGAAGGCAAACACTATAATGACCATCATCTAGTTTCACAGATTGAGACACCATCCTCATAAACTGATTATCATCCTTGGACATCTCTGTGATTTCATTTTGTTCAACATCAGGAAAGTCCTAACTGCAGTTGCCAGAGTTCCTCTAGTTTAGCCACTGAGATCCGGTTTGCAGTAATTCCTGTCAATGTGTTTGTCACCATGTCACTTTTACCTCTAAGTGGACCATTCACTGTCCAGCCCAAGATTGTCTTTACTGCTTATAGTCCATTGTCCACACTGTTAACCACTTGTAATGGTTCCATAACTTTAGGAACATTTGCTCCTATGAGCAATTCAACCTCCGCTTGGACAGTGGGAATTCTCACCTCCTTTAAGTGAGGCCAATCATCAACATCCTCCTGATGGGGAATATTGTCCTTAGTTACTGGAATGTCTTTCTGTGAATAAACATCAGAGAGTTCTACAAATTGGTTGCTGTCCAAGCTGCTGATCTCCAGACCAGTCACAATGCATGTGTTCACAACTGATTTGTTTCCCATTGTTCGCCAAAAAATGTTGATTAGGGATGAGCCTGTACACCACTATCTGTATCTGTATCTGTTCAACCATCTAAATTATTTGTATTCGTATCTGTACTCGGAGTGGGCAGGGCCTAAACCAGAAGTGGGCGTGACATAACCCAGAAGTTCGTATTCACTGCACTCTTCTCAAAAGCAGCATCGCATTCCAACTGACTTTATATCACCACCAGCTAAACTCAGAGAAAGCAGACAGTAAAAAAAAACAAAAAAAAAACAACCGGAGTGGAGGCAGTGGGCAGTGACTGACGCGACATGAGCCGTTTTCAGCTCTGTCTTGTCAAATGAGTTCACCAAGTAACTTTTAATATCATACAAACCAAAATAGAGGCGAGCTGAAGAAAACCTAAGGAGTACTGATTGAAGAGAGCAATGTGAGCTACAGTCAAGCCAACCACAGAGAGATCAGATGGACTTTCGACCTGTCCAGGGTGTCCCCCGCCTCTCGCACAGTGACTGCTAGAGATAGGCACCGGCTATGTGGTGTGTTTTGTAGATTTCCTTCCTGACTTGACAAAAGCCCAGTTAGGATATCAACATGTTTGGAGAGCTTTTATTGTCGTTTTAACACTTTGTTTCTTTGGTCTTTCTTTTTTTCATTTGACTTTTATTTATATCTTGTGTTTATATTTTCACTTTGATTTTACTCTAAACTAAATTTCAGGTGTGAAAGTAATTTTCAAATTTTGTCTTTCTGCTCTGTGCCTGTTGTATGAAGAAATAACATTTTTCAATTATATCAAATTCTTAATTGTATATCACTATTTTTGTCTAGTTTATATTATAATGTACTCATACAAGTAAGTGCTTGTAAGTGCTAAAGTGAGTTCAACCTTAGTGATGAAAATTAAATATTTACTGTCATTTCTACTTTTAAATTAAATATTTATGCTAATAAAACTTTACAGTAGCAGTATAATGTAGTCTGTTTATTATGATTATTATGATTTTTGCAATAATTTTTGCTGAGGTCTACAAATGTTTTCTCTTTTATTTCTTAGTCTTTTAAAAAATATATATTTTTGTGGAATTACTGTTATGCCATCGTAGGTAGACTGACTTTATTAAGCTAATTAAAGAAGAGGGAAAAAAGACATGTTGAATTTTTAATGTTTATTACAGTATTAAGGGTTGTTAGTCCGAAATCACTGAAGTACCTTTATTACTATCCTGTTCAAAATGTAGTCCTGTATCTTGTTGCTCAGCTTTGAAATTAAACATGAAAACTGTACACCAAAATGTGCAGCTCGATCTGAAATAGTGCCCTCTGACGTAGGTCAGAAGTAGGACACACAAAATAGACAAAATTCACAAAAAACTGCAACAAAACAAAAATAATGGAGATCGTTGTGAATTTAGCAAAAGACATTAGAAAACCTAACGTTTTATGGCGCGCTACAGCTCAGACACACTTCACAGCAGAAACATCTTTCAAAGTTTAAAGTGGTCACAGAAAGTTGGACTTTACATAACTGAACTTGCTTTTTGATATCCTTTACAGGTTTAAAACAACCACAGTTTAGGCTTTTTTTTTTACAGATTCTTTGACAGAATGTTCACCTGACAGTCAATGGAGTCACACAATCTTACTTCTGAATTGTTTAAAATTTAAAATATTTTACAAACAAACTCTTTTTACTCCCACATCTCTTTTTGATACATATACGAAGGATATAAATTTATTGTACTCTTTTGTGA
>JAOXNZ010000064.1:1244144-1255404 GCA_028566095.1 Kryptolebias brasiliensis | reverse complement strand
TGGCCCTGCGATGGACTTGCGACCTGTCCAGGGTGTCCCCTGCCTCTCGCACAGTGACTGCTGGAGATAGGCACCGGTTCCCCGCGACCCAGAATGGAAAAGCAGGTAAAGAAAATGGATGGTGTTCAGGTTGTTGGTCCGGCCCTCCACAAGAGTCCCAGTTCCTTATGTTTGCCCATCCCTGTTTTATATTTATCCATGTTTTTTTTATATATAGTTCTGATCTGATCTGTTTGTATCTCTTTTTATTAAATAATAAAATGTCCTTTTAAACAAAACTTATTTAATTATTTCATTGTGTATTTATTTATTGCATGGCTCCTGTGCGAGGAGCTGTTGTCATGAAAATAATTTAAACTGTCAAACCCAGCCATCAAACTCTGTGGGCGGGACTTGTGTGGCTCCTCCACAGACCCTGACGTCTGATTGGCTGCTTCACACAGCAAGTCCAGAGAATGGATTGAGCACAGCCTGAATACACATTCCAAAACATTAGGGTTGTAATTGTTTTTATGTGGATTTGGAAGAGACTGCAAGAAAACAAACAAGAATGTGTACTATTCTTTTCTTTTTTAACACTTCCAGGAAGCACTCAGACCGACCCCAGCTGCTCCGTCTATCCAGTGGATAGATTTTATTAAAACTCTCAGAAAGTAATCCTTGGCTGCACACTTACACCTCAATAACTTCTGGAGTCAACCTAATTCAAGATGGTTGCCACAGCTAACCATCCTTAGCCAACTTAAAAATGGCTAACACAATACACTTTGCAGATACTGAGGTAAAAGTAGTTTAGTAGTAGTTGAGAGTAATTTCACACATACTCTGAGCGTGACATATTGCGTAACATTTTTGCTTAACTCTCCCATGGCCTTCAGGTCAAATGGACCTGAAGTTGCAAGGGCTTCAGGAGGGTTAAAACTTTGGCATTAAACAATTAAACTCACCATTAAATAGAAGGCTGGATTGTGTTGAAAGCCCTGGAGAAGTACAAAGAACGTGACACTTACAGTGCTCCCAGGATGTTCCATGTGGGAAAGGGACCGATGGGGCAGGACGTTGATCTTGTCATCCATGCTGATGCCTAGGTAGTATGCAAACTGCAAGGGGTCTAAGTCGCTGCTAACCAGGAGTCAAAGGTGGTTGAGTATAATCCCCTCCATGCTCATCATAAAATGAGATGTCAGGGCCGCAGGTCTGAAGCGGTTAGGCTCCCTGGAGTGCGCCATCTTTTCTTCCACAAGGTTGGTACTCTCTCAAGACTGAGTCTCAGGTTAAAAGTGTGCAACATCACCACACAAAGTTTAACTGCACAGCCCCTGAGGAGTCTGGAGTTGATACTGTCCAGGCCTGGGGCTATTTCTAACTTGGTACGCAGTAATGCAGAGGCTGATAGGTGGTTCAGGGGGTGAGAATTTGAGGTCAGTTTGATGGATGTGTTGAAAGAGAGGTGCTGCTGGGGTTAGGGGTTCCCTCTGTGAGGGGTGGTAGTGTTGAGCCTCTGGGTCTGGACTCAGCTGAGTGGTTGGAGTATTGGGAAGAAGAATAAAAGTTGTAAAAAAAAAACTAGTTCATTTGCCCTCTCCCTGTCTCCAGATGTGGTGGACTTTTCATTGTTCCAGTTGTAACCAAAGATAGTTTTCAGTTTCCTCCATGACAATGAAATCTGAAAAAATCTGCAATGCAGCCAGTTCAGGATCCATGTAGAGGACTGACACATACATCTGTAGAAAATTACTTGTTTTTTTTCTATTCCAAAAAACTGAACTGCTAGCACATAAATTCATAAAGACAGAGGTTATGTAAAAGCAAGTAAAAACCAACACACCTGTTGCACCATGAGGCAATATATCTCATGTAAGCATTTAGATTTCTCCCTTTTGTCCTGCAGCCATCCTGTAGTTCAGAGTCCATTTCTGCAATAAAACTATTGGTATACTGTGGTGAAGACGCTGGCAGTTGCACAGCAGGAGTTCTTACCATTGAAGTTGACGGCACGGATGTGAGCCAATAACTCCTTGCCATCGATGTTGGCCATGTGTGGGCACAGGCCTGGGTATCCGGAGCAGAGCTCGCGGTGCATATGGTGCAGAGCATGAGCCATGGCATAAACAGCATCCATCACAAACTGCACCTTCCCCTCTTGCTCATAGTTGGAGTCACGGCCAACTTTTTCCAACCCTGGAAGAAAACAAGAACTGGTCATTTAAGATCAAACACACTGAAAGTCAAAGTAATTTAAACTATAAAAAGGTCCATTTTGTCCCTTCTGAGATGGTAAGCAGATGTTTCTAAATACACCATAGCTAGTATTAAAAAGGACCTGAAGTATTTTGGTAATTTGAACACCTCGTACATCTGAGGCACTAGGTTCATTGAGTAAAACAGCTCAAAAGAAGAAAACCAGCTAGTCACATGTTCAGACTGTTTTGCTACACAAAATCTGAGCTTCAATTTCCTGGTGAGTGAATAATTTGTTTTATAAAGCCCGTAAAAACGACAAAAAAAATCGTATGCAATTTATAAGAAAGGGAAATAAATTATGGCAAGTAACACTGAATCACAAAAATTTCACTGGATACAACAATATTGCATATTTTGATTTGTCTTTTACAAGCTGAAAATTAATCCTGGTTTTAATTTAATTCAAATATAAGTATTCCATTAGGCCAACAGACTAAAAATCTGACATCATTTTTAGGCTCAGCCAAGACAAAAATGTGAAAACAAACATCAAGGAATCAGGAAGAGAAGCAGAAAGAACAAGACTTGCCACTTCTTCTACTACAACTTATCTAATTTTTTATTTTTTTGTTGTTTGTGTTAATTAGTTTTAAACTCAGCTGTTTTGAAGTTTAAACTTTGAATGAATGCTGACATTTTTTATTAAATCGTCAAAACACAGTAAACCCTGATCAAATAATTATTAACACTGAAAATCATTTTCATGGAAAAACATTTCATAGTTTCTCCAAAACATCTGATATAGTTAAATATTTTCATTAAAACAGTGTGGTCCATATGACAAAACAGTCAAGGGAAAGAGGCTGAAGTCAGCTACTGAATCAGACTTTTTAGAATGAATAAAAACTTAAAAATGAAATCTAAAATAATTTAAACAAGTGGTGATGGATAAATGTGTGGTGAGTTGTTAGCAGAGAGCAGAAAGAACCAAGGATGACAAGACATTTCCACCCAAATGCTGATGATCACTGCTCCCCTGCAGATGATAAGTGTATTTGTTGTATTTAAAATTTACACATTTGATCCTGGATTTCAGGTGCTGTCTAAATGAAGCTCTTTGAATTTAAAGAAAGTTCTGAATCTCAAAGTCTGTCACAGCCTCACAAAGAGTGAGAGGAGTACAGCAACTAAAACTCTAGTGAAGAAGCTGATTAGTACAAAAACTATATTTCTGATTCTTGTTAAATCTACTTTGTAGAATTTTGTATTTGACCTGGATAATGGGACCACCCTCCTGTAGACCCACCTCTGGAGGCACAGTAAGAAGCTGGTGCATTGTCAATTAGACAACAGTCTGAAAGGGAAGCCTCTGCAGTCAGATTCTAGGCTGTTGAAACTGGTTTTAGGGACATGAAACATTGCTTCACTGCTGTGGAAGGAGCTGAAAATTGTATAAACAAATGAGAGGTACCAACTAGATGAACAGCATGGGCTCTAGATACAGTCTTCTGGAGAGAGTTTGAACCTTAATCTACTCTGGAGTTGCCCTGGGTGAGAGATGGAAAGCTGGAGTGGTCTTAATTATACCTCCCTGTCTTGTTGATCAAATGTTTTGAAATACAGCATCAATACCAATTGAAAGCACAGACTCTTATGAATTGATAATATAGGACTAGGGTTGTAACAATATGCCTTAGTTTGGTACACACCTTGGTATGAGGGACACAGTTCAGAAGGGTTTAATACAAGAATAAAAAAGAAACAAATACCAAATGCAAGGGGGCTTTTTTGGTTTGTTTGTTTCCTTTTCCTCACCCTGGCAGGTCCATAGCCAATATTCTTTGTTCAGTATATCCTCTGTCCCTCCTCTGCCTATGTCCAAACCAACTCAACTTGCCTCTCTAACCCTGTCTCCAAACTGCTCAACCTGAGTTGTCCCTCTGATATACTCAATTTTGATCCTGTTCATTTTGTTCACTGCCCAAAAAAAATCTTATCGTCTCTACCACCTGCAGCTTCGCCTCAAGTTTTGTTTTTCTTTTTTGTGCCATCATCTAAACTCTAGAGCAGGGGTCCTTACCATCTCATAAGCTTTTCGGTCTGTCCTGTCACAAATCATCCCACACTCGTCTCCATTCACTCCACACAGCCTTGCTAGCTCTTCTTCCCCTCTTCTGGCCTGTTGGTTCAGATAGTTGACCGCAGGTACTTCAACTTTTCCACCTTTAATACTTCTTCTCCTTGCAGCTTCACCGTTCCACCCCTCTCACTCCCTCTTACATTTACACACATGTATTCTGTTTTGCTTTCTCATTCCTATTGTCTTCAGAGCACACCTCCACTTCTCCAGAGTCTCTTCCTTCTGCTTCCTACTCTCACTTCAGATCAGTGCTAGATGTGGGCTGGTACTCCCCAGGATGCAGTTGTGGGATAGCTGAATTTTTGTCCTTAGGATATCATCACTTTTTATAGCATACCACCACTTCTCATTTGCCTGCCAATGTGCAAGTTTGTGAGCCATGCAGATACAGCCATTTTATATAAACTACATTACCCACAGGACATTGGTTGAAAACAGGAAGCCATGACACACTCTGAACTGCTTCTGACTGGTTCAGATTTAGGTGATCCAGTGACACATGACTCATGATGAACAATGATTGGTTAACTAGCAAGGACCACGCCACAAAGATATAAGATTAAAGATTTAATGCAGGAAGGGATGAAGGGATGAAAGTGTCAGGTGGGGCTGATCAGTTTTACTTCTCCGGAGAGTGAAGATCAGAGACTTATAGCTGTGGATGGAGATATCTGAAAGGCATGGATGAATGGAAGGATTGTGTGGAGGACGGAGCAAACTCTGAGCAGCGAAGGAAGCCGAAGAAGGCTAATAGAAACGTGAATTCTAAAATCCGGTCTAAGAAGGGGGATAAATAGCCAGAGTGCAACGTGAGGATGCAACGGCTAAGAAGATATGCTGTGAGTGGTAGTCGATGAGTGGAGCCTGAAGGTTCTTGCTTTATGCACCCTTTGAGAAGCATGGGTATGTGGCAATGGGAGATCAATGGGTAGCCGCTACCCATTATCAACTTGAAGAAAAAGTTGATTCCAGACAGGTAGGTCTGAATGGTAGAGGAATGTATTTTGAGGACTGAATGAGAGTACATAATGAAGAGACAAATGGATGTGACATCAAAAGACGGAAAATGGAGTTGATGAGCTGTATGGAAAAATTTGAAGCAATTCCAGTCTGACAAATAGGCTGACGGAGTGCGAGGAGCCAGGCTATTGAGGATGGATTCCTGAGAAGCGATGAGGAAGTAGAATAACTGAGGAGTTAGTTGAATAGTGTTGAAGAAAACGGAGGGACTGGAGTTGGATGAGTTTTTGAATCTGGGGCCAAGAGTCTGAATTTCTGAAAAGAAAAGCCAGACAGAGCATCAGCAATGATGTTCTGAGTTCCTGGAATATGAGCTGAAAGAGGCAGGAACTGGTGTTGGGCAGAGACCAGAGTAAGTCGGCAAATAAACTGCATGATTTCTGCGAAATGAGATTGGCCTTTGTTGATGATTTCTACAACTACAATGTTATCTGAGTGGATGAGGATAGACTTTTTTGACCATTCGTGCCCCCAAAGGATTGCTGCAATGGTGATGGGGTAAAGTTCATAAAGTGCAAATGAGGGTGAAATTGATTAATTCTGAAGAGAAGTGAACTCTTAGGGCCACTTGACTGCAAACCACTTGCCTTTGTAATAGCCGCCGAAGCCTATTGAGGGAGCTGCATCTGTGTAGAGTTGAATGTCATCTGGATGAGTGAGAAAGTCACTGTAAAAGAAAGATATGACGTTCCACGAGGAAAGAAAATGGTGCCATAGACGCATTTCCATCTTGCAAGAGCAATCGAGGATGAGTGAATCGTGAAGAGAAGGGATACTAGATGCTTTTGACAAAAGATTAGAAATGAAAGATTTACCCTGAGGAGCGATTCGAATGGCATAGTTCAGATGGCCGAGAAGTGTTAGCAACTGTTGTTTGGAACATCTATTGGCGAGTAAGAAGTTTGAGAAAAGCAAGGTGATTCAATGAATCTTTTTGGAAGGTAAAGATGCTTGGAGGGATGAGGAGTCAAGAGTAATGCCCAAGAACTCTAAAGAGGTGAGAGAGATAGTTTTCTCTTCGGAAAGAGGGACGCCCAGCTCTGAGAAGGCTTTGATTAAAGCACTGAGCCCGTAATGAGGAGGACAAGATGGGAAGGTCATTATCAGGAAGTTCTCAAGAAGATGGATCATGTAATAGATAGAGCTTAGAGCTTCTGATAGGGAATCAAATATTTTGGGGCTACTTCGACAGCCGAAAGTGAGATGAACTGCAAAGTAGACAGCTCCTTTGCAAAACACACCAAAAAAACGCCAAAAATCTGGGTGAATGGAGAGAACTTTGAATGCACTGTTGATGTCTGCTTTAGAGACCCAGGTGCCTTTGTCTGCCAAACAACTGAGTTTGATGGTGTGATCGATAGTTGCGTATTGCAATGAAAAATCTGGAAATGGAATGATACTATTGATACTGGGAACATGAGAACCGTGAGGAGCTGAAAGATCTATGATTAACCTCTTCTTGCCTGAGTATTTTTGTGTAGCAATACCGATGGGGCTGACACAAAAAATAGGGAAGGGCGGCTGACTAAATGGTCCTATCATGAACCCTTCTTTGACTTCTTTGGCTAAAAGAGAGTCAACAGTGTCAGGATCTGGAAGAACAGACTGAAGATTGTGACAGTGATAGGTGGAATCTGGAATGATGTCTATGCCCGTTTAACAAGAATGTTCACAAAGTCTCTACCAGAATGATGTTTAAGGGCAGAAATTAGAGAATTCACCTTCATTGGAGTGGAGAGATGTCTTCTTAGTCAATCTGTTGTGGAAGTAGGATTGTGGGGGCAGGAATTCCTTGTGTGGGTGCCGCCGCAGAAGGAGCAGGCATGCAGCAATCTGCAGCTGGAGACTGAACAGCCAAGATTGTTGAAATTATTGCAGATCATTCTGCCTCCCTGGTACAGGATGGAACGGCCCCGTTTGTCAACACCCTAAGGAATTGGGATGTTAACTGAGGGACGGAAGTCTCTGGTTTTGGGGATGATAAGAGGGGGAGGTGCAGCGGGGGACAGACAATCAGAGACTGAAGAGGTGCGAGATGAGGAACGAAGGCGGAGAGGGATGATAGATGTACAAGCAGTGGCTGGATGGGATAGAGCACCGCAGAGACTGCAAGAGAGAGATTTACGAGCAGCAAAAATGTGGCAGTACAGTTCGGAGTCGAGGGAACCCCAGGATGTCTCCTGATTGAATTGTTATAGGCGGCCTGCAACCTGGGTAGCGATAAAATGTGATACTGATAGAAGCCAGTGCCTCCGAATCGGAGAGCCATATCAAGAATGATGGACAGATAGTCATCGAATCCGGACCTGAGATCTGGATAGATTGAGCATATGGTATTCCTGAACAGTGAGAACGCCAGAGCAAATTCAGTGGGAGCGAGGTCTTTAGAACAAGGACCTAATGGATGGCTTAATTGCATAAATCCCAAACTTGTATGTAGTTCCCTAGACTGACTGATGGTAATTAGAGATGGCTGAAGTTGTTGGGCTAAGTCTACATAATTACTATTTAGAATTTGTTGGCATAACGATGGGGAAACGGGAGAAGGATGTTGAAATGATGAGGAGGGATGGACTGGAGGAACTGCCTTGGCGAGATTGCAGGGGTTATTGCAGCTAGGAAACAAATTAGGGAATGGGGGAGGGAAGGGGAAGGGGTTCAGTAAGGAAGGGGGAAAGGATAGATCAGAAGGAAATGGGGGAGAAAGTCCTGGACCATTTGGCTGAGCTGGATTCGCAAGCGTTTGGATGCTTTGAAAAGGAGCAGAAGCCAAACTAGACTGAGAAGCAGAAGGAAGAGTAGAAGATGGGATGATGGGATGTGTGTGCATGGGGATTTTGTAAAGCCTGTGAGGGCAGGGCTGAAATGATGGTGGATAAGCGCTGGGAAAGCTCGAACAGAGAGGATCCATTGTCTGAGTCATAAGGGCTGAGCTGAATAGCCAAGTCGCCTTCCATGGTGAGTCGAATTGCTTTGAATGACAGCAAGAGTCTTGAGTCTGACAGTTAATGAATTGTAACAGACCAAGAAGTATGGGTGAGCAGAGTATAAATGGGCTGCTTGGGAAATTAGAGGTGTGGTTTTGGGCGTGGCCCTGCTCCCAAACCTAAGTTAACATAATAACTTCATTTAAAAGTTGGGCAGAAAGAACAAATCAGAGGCAAGATGTAGATGTGGGGTCACACGGTTAGATTTTCAGCTGTTGTTGAGAAAATCTTTTGCCATGAAAGAATCATAAGAAAATATTTGGTTGTAAGCTTGAATCAGTGGTCGTTCAATGTGATGGGCTCACCACCAGACAATTTAGCTCTCTCACAATCAAAAATAACCTACAACAAAGGACATTACAATAATATTTTGTAACTTTTTTATTGGTATTGCAGGGGCGGGGGATAGAGGCATTGCACAAGGTGCGTGTGTGTGTGTTGGACGGGTGGGGTTAGAGTATTAGCACTTTTTTCCCCACCTCAAGCACTGCTACAGATCACAATTCCATTTTCAAATGTTCTTGCATTTTAGGTTGGAAAGTAAACCTTGCCAAAAAGCACAATAAAAAGACTGACACTGACATTCTAGCAGGATAACAGAAAAAAATAACTGCTTGGAAACAGCAGACAGTAGCTTGATTTGCAAAACACTCCAGTTACATAACACTTTTCTCTCTGAAGACTAAAACAAATGGATTATGAATTAATCATCACCCCTTGACACTTTATGAATAAACATAGTTGAAAATGAGCAGACAAATGAAACTCTGGCCCAGTGGCAATTGTTTTATTTAATGCTTTGTTTGTCAATTACTTTCAAATACCCAGTAAAAAAAAAGGCAGCAAGCTCAACAGACAGCTTCATCAAGACTGTTGGCATTTCTGCTTAACATCACGTATTGGGTAAATTTAATTACTACTCCAACGAATGGACATAGTTGTACTACTGCACAACTCCAACGTCTCGTGGGCTCTTTCAATTAGATTTGGAAATTAGATATACAGCAGAGTAATTACAGAGGCTGCATTGAGTTTGGGGGAAACATGTTTATCCGTTGTGCCTTCTGTGCCTGCATAGACTCACATTGGTGAAGTCAAAGGTTGTGTTATTTATCACAAACAGCAGTCTGCATAAAATTTGTCAGCAGAGGATTAATAATGTTTCTCAGTCATGAAAATGTTGCAGACATATCTTAAAGCTGTTCGAGCATTTTTATCAGCACTAAAAACTATTCTTTATTTTATAATTAGAGTTTGTTGGTAATCTTACTGTTAAAAAGTGACTGCATAAAAGCAAACTATTTGCACATCATATAAAAGATGTGTCATCCAAAACTCCCTAATATGTCCTTAAATATTCATAATTACAAATGATTTTGTCTTATTTTCAGTTTAAGACACTTCTGTGTTTCAGAAAGAAGAAAGAAAGAAAAAAACAAGTTCTATTAGTAAAAGAATGCAAAGTCGAGGGTAAATATCTAAAACTATCAAGTCAGAGATTGTAATTCAAACTAGTTCAGTGGTAATTACGAAAACAACCCCAAGTTAATTTAGACTGTGAGACCAACAAGGAAGATAATACACTTTAGTCTGAAGAGAACACCAACAAGTCCTAATGGGTGTTTGTCAAATTGCACCCCCACTTAGCTATTGAAAATTTTCTATACAAGCAAGTACAATGAAAATGGCTATGTAGGAAGGATGTGGGAACAATAGAAACTTTGAAACCCAACATCCAGATCGACTACGAAACAATTTGTTGCACACTGTTCCAACTTTCATGCAAGAGGAGTCTGCTATCACAGCTAGAGATTGAATGTGGTCCAACAAAGATGCTATGGCAAGGAAAAGCCAAGGTGACAGGTTAGGGGGATGACTTGATCTACGGGGAAGCCTATGACTCAATGCCACACACAGATCAAAGTCAAAAGTACTTTATTTTTTCACTAGGCACGTCATTTCTTTGAAAGGCATCAATATACATACATAAAAGCAAAGCACAAAGTCATTCAATTAATGTATGGCTTTAAAAAAATAAAAAGGTTAACTGGCGACGGCCTGCCTGCGTGCTGTTCAGCTTCATTTTGAATTCAAAACTGTATAGTTTTTCCTACATTTATCGTTTTTATTAACTTCAGTTTCAAAATAGCGGTGCAGGACCGCTCCTTTTGATTGACATCTCTTTTGACCATCTGAGTTGATCCCTCCCCTCCCCAGAGCCAATAAAATCCCCCATGCGTAAAGTCATAACACTCTCCTCCCTTCATTTGAAAGCATACAGTTCCGCCAATCAGCTTTCAAGCTGGTTCTGATGCTGTAGGCAGGTAGCCAATGAAATTCCGGTCACATATTTTGCTAGGGGGGTCGAAATTTAAAGTGACTCCCAAATCAGAGCGTGTCTGACCACCAGGCTGAGAAGACACTTAATGCGTTCTGCGCGTAAAAGCTGTGAAGACTGTTTTTTGTCCTTTTTTCGACATAAAAAGCTGGCGAAATGACTAAAGAAGATTAAATACACAACAGAAGAAGTTTTGGAGCTGGTGAAGAAAAGAGACAGCGACTTTTCAGACCAGGATATATCTGATAAAGAGAGCGATGCATTTCATGGAGGAGAATATGTTCGTGATAAGTAAGTAGAAGTAAGTTTTCTGTGTGAATTATAACTATAACTTATAACTAATAAGTAATAAGAATAAATAATGATTTTCTTTTTCTTTATTTTATTTTATGTTTTCTGTTTTAGGCCTGCAAGTGAATCGGACACAGAACGGGAAGCTGCTGGATTACCAGTCGGAGCGGCTGGCAGCTGTGACTTGTGCAAAGCTCCCGTCCTTTGTGCAGCAGAGGCGCTCTTATAAAAAGGGGCACGCTAAAAATATGTGAATGAACACTGAATTTGAAGTGGAAACAGTGAAATGGTTTGTAAATA
>JAOXNZ010000064.1:1226754-1238116 GCA_028566095.1 Kryptolebias brasiliensis | reverse complement strand
GTGAGTAAGGCTAACAAGGACCCTAACGAGCCTCTATTGTTATATATATATATTTTATATATAATATAAGAGAAATATATTATATTATATATTATATATATTGTTATAGAATGAGGGCAATCTGCATGTGAATCCAGCTTACAGAACATCTCAACACAGCTCAAACTCCACACTCTCTGTTTTTTGAATTGAGAAAGCTCCTCGGATGAGAAGCAAAACGTCTTCAACTATAGAATAGAAGTCCAGTTATTTTTGTTTTTAACTTTTTTTCTTGGATAAACCTGAAGTAACTAATCTTGTAAAACTGACTTGAATAAAAACATATTAACTGGAGATTTGAAATAGATTGTCTTGGCATTATTTTTGGTTGGTAGGTTGGTAGAAAACAACCGTTCTTTTCTCCAACATTGCACCATCTGTCATCCCCTGCCTGGAAAACGATGCAGTATCAGGCCCCCAACACTGACCAATCAGAAGCCTCAGCAGATAAATGAGAACTCTTGTCCAGTCAGTGGTGGTGTTACAACAATGACACTTGCTTCCTTTCTTAAAGATGGATTGACAAAAATGATCAATGACAAACTCAGAGAGGAAGAAAGTCATCATTTATTGTGAGTAAAATTACATTTTGCATCATTTTGATCAGGGATAACACAGTGAATCTTCTAGGCAAATGTTACAAAATAGTTTTAGTCAATCAACGAAAGAGCGGCCAGCGAAAATGTGGCTGACTGAAGGTTTTAAACAATGATTTTCACCAGCTGCTAATTTGAACCCCCTGAAATTTGCGTTTTCATTCAGTGTGAGACCCTCCTGTTGTAACTTCTGGAGCACTCAGTGCAGTCTCTGGTGATGTTTCTTTCTGTCTCTGCCATGTACCAGAATATCATCAACATTACAGATGACTCCCTCAACATCCTCTAGCATCTGTGACATTCTCTAGTGCTTCCAAAAAAGGTTAAAAACAAAAACAACTGGACTTCTATTCTGTAGTTGAAGACGTTTCGCTTCTCATCCGAGGAGCTTTCTCAATTAAAAAAACAGAGAGTGTGGAGTTTAAGCTTTTCAAGCTGAGATATTCTGTAAGCTGGATTCACATGCAGATTGCCCTCTCTCTCCTAACAATAGGGGCTCGTTAGAGTCCTTGTTTGCCTGACTCTGGTCACATGAATGCAGGTCCTGATTGGAGTGAAACTGACTGAAGATCAGGCCTAATGCTCCTTTATAGGTTTTTTAAAGCTGAAATCTGAGACCTCCTCCTCTGTTTAATGTTGGTTTCTGTCTTTTGACATAGATGGCTTCCTTTACCCCCCTCTCAAACCATCTGTCTTCTTGGTCCAAAATATGAACATTTTGGTCCTCAAAAGAGTGTCCCTTATCCTTGAGGTGTAGGTGTTCTCTAGTGCTAAAGCTATGCTGAATGGGAGTCTGTTAAACTGGTATTTCCCAAATGGAGTGATGAAGGTTGTAAGGGGCTGTGACTCTCGTGTTAGGGGGATTTACCATAATCCTGTTCGGGCTTTAAGTTTTGTAAACACTTTAGCATCTTTCATCATAGCTAATGTTTGATCAACTGCAGGAAGGGCGTGGCATTGTCGTTTTACAACAGCATTCAGGAGTGTGAGATTGACACCAATCTTGGATTGCTTTTTTGCAGAATTTGGGACGACAACCCTACCTGAACACCATGCTGTCGGCTCAGTGACTTTTGAAATTACTTCCCTCTCCTCTATTCTGTTCAGCTCTGCACACACTACATCTCTAAGGGTAAGAGGGACATGTATGGGGGGAGAGAGAGCAACCAGTGTTGCTCCTTGTTCTATCTCTATGTGGTATGTCTCACTTAGCTTGCCTAAATCCTGGAAAACATCTGGATAAGCTGCCCTGAAGTCTGTTTTGGCTCCTATGACTGTGTCTACTCTGTACACTAGCCCTAAAGCAACACAAGCTGGTCTGCTTAACAGTGGCTGTGCAAGCCCTGACACAAGATAAATATTCTGTCACAGTCTGCCTGCTCTAGCCACGCCTCATCAGTCTCCACCTCTGCAATCTGCATGATTTGACTCACCTGTTCTATGCCCTTCACTGCCCTACTCTTGTCTGACCCACGCCTGGTACTTCTGCGGACTCTGACTCCTGGCTCCCAACCTCGCTTCTGCTCACCGGACTACGCCCTTGGGTTTGTGTTTTGGATTTGTCTTCTGCTCTCTGCTTCCCCGGCTCTGACCACAGCTTCGTACCTGGATTCTCCCATTTCTCCCATCGTGTCTGTCCCAGTGACCAGTAACCGTTCTGCCTTCCTGCCAGCTAACAGTGACGTCTCCTGTTTGCTGATACCACGTGCAAACCCGGAAGTGCTCCATTCTATCTGGTACTGGTCCACCTAATAAAAGCCTTAAACTTTGCTCAGTGTCTGTCTGCCCTGAATCCTATAGCCGATACTTGTCATATTCTGTGTAGTTTAAAGCATTTACTGCTTTAAAACAACCTTTTACTTTAAGTGGGTACCTACTCGGGCCTAGCAATTTCTTCTTTGGTTTGTACAGCTTACCAACTAGACATGATTGTACAGCCTATCTGGTATAGATGTAACATCTGTCCGTGTGTTTAGTTTGAAATCAACATTTTCCCCATTTATCTTAACCTTTTCTATCCATAGGTATACTGTTTCTGCTCCTATTTCTCCCAGGAAGGCATAGTCCTCGTGGTCTTGGTTTTCTGTGACTTCACGTAGCCCTGCAGCTTCACTTGAACTGCAGCAAAATGCTCCTTTTTCAGGCATTTTCAACATTCTTTGTCTCTAGCTGGGCAGTCTTTCCATGAGTGTTTGTTCTTTCGACCACACCAGCTGAATCCTTCACTTGACTTTAAGTCTTCTGTCAATTCTTGGAATTTTGCCATGTCATATTTGTCTTTATGGCATCCATGTTTGACATTTTGTCCTCTGCAACACTGCTGTGCAGTATTGCTGTTTCTTCACTGTTTCACTTTGTCTGATTTTTTTTTTTTTTTTTTTTTTTGTGTGGCTTTTGCGAGTGTCAACTTAGAGTCCAATTGTAGTTGTTTTGATAGCCTTTTGTCCTTTATTCCAACTACATTTCTGTCCCTTATTAGTTTTTCCAAAGCCACAATTTTCTGTGCGTTTGCGTACAGCTGTGATATGTGTTTCTACACTTTCTCCATCACGTTGAGTTCTGGAATTGCACTGTGCTCTTTGAAAAATTATGTTGTGTTTTCCTATGTAGTGCTGTTCAAACACTGTTTGGATAGCCTCATATTTCTCTTTATCTCCATCAGTCAATGGCAAACCTGCTAATACACCATTGGCTATGTCTCCCATTGGATATAAGAGTGAATTTACCTAATATTCCTCTTTTTCGTCAAGACCTGATTCTATACAAACCTCTCAATGTCTGATCCACCTCAGCCATTCAGGAGGACTTGAAAAGTCAAATGACTCTGGAGGGCTTATTTGTACAGTTACAGCTTCTGGAACAAAAGTTATGATGAATCATCTATCTGCACTTCTCCCCTACCTGCCTGTGCCATGTGGGACTTCATCCTAGCAACACTCCTTAGCAGACACGCTAGCGCAATCGTCTTTCACTGGTTATTTTCGGTCTGTAACTTCCTAAAACTTTTTTTTTTCCTAACTGCGTGTCACCACACCTGTAGATACCGCTGAGACTTGCAGTTCATCACTTCTGACATCATGTAGTATAATGAAGACACGGGACACCAAGGGTTGGATGCGAGGAACCCTTTTTTACTGAACTTATCAGGAAGTGCCCCCATACACACAAAACCTTGTGAGGGTAGCAAAGCATCCTGGGTATAGTAGTCATACTACTGCTACAATAATGAGTAAGACAACCTTTAAGAATAATAATAATAATATTGAGATAAAGTAGAGAGATGGAGCAACATAAAGACAGAGCTAGGTATTCTAACATACGCAGCTTTTGCAAAACCTGCTAGACCGATAAGGTTATTGTTTGACATATTTTCAATCTCTTCAGCTCTTTCCATAGGGAAACAAACGCACATCGGTTTTATTTCGGTAAGAAATTTTGCTTATGGAATTTTAATTTTAAGGACACAATAACCCTTGAAAAAAGAAAAATGTTGTGTGGATTAAGTTTATTACTCTATTTTTTGGTGTAGTCTTCATGACTTTGTAATGGATATCTTTAACTTTTGTTGACAACCCAATGTAAATTGGCTGCCACAAGTAATTGACCTTAGCCAACTCATGGCTATAACTCGGTCAGTTTTACAGATACAGCACAAATATTTGCTGTGGTAGTAGCTGGGAGTTATCCTCAACACATTTTCTAAGTGCTAACATATCTTGCAAAATGTCACAGTATCGCATTACTGTAGTAATGAGGGAAGATAAAACATCAAACATTCTAAAGATTGCTTTGGTACTTTACAGACTTTGTAAACGGTTACCGTGGCAACAAGTTTGTAGCTATCTGTCACTAGTGACACAGTGAAAAGATCAGGACAGAAGAAGACATCAATATTATCAAACAGTTTAATATTCAGTGACATATGCAGAGTTTCAGTTAGGTTCAGAAAGTGATGTTTTTGTTCTCATTTGTTTCTTTTAGTGACCCCACAGACAGGAAGTTGCCTCTCTGCTTTAAAACTACACAATGCTCTGCTTCAGGTGAAAACATTCTGCACATTGTAGTGATATAAGAAATATGAAACAAGAATTTAAATTTGAAAAAAAGCTTGACTTTAAATATTTTATCCATTTATTCTAATATAACAGTTTTCATGTTATAAAAACATTCTGTTCTATATTAAACAATTTATTCAGATCCCTAATCTCACAGGAATGTTCACTGTCAGGTGTTTGCTTTGTTGGATTATGTTACTTTAAACTGCATATTCAACATTTATTTAACATTTTTGTCAAAAAGTTTAAACACAAAACTGAACCTGATCCCTCAAACAGTAAAAAAAAAATATTTTTATTGCTGTAAAAACAATAAACCAAGTGTAGCAACAATGTGAGCAGAAAAGAGCATCTCAAATGGTAAAAATACTGTTCACCATATAAAAAAAAGTTGCTGTATTTTTCATCAAATTATGTATTATTTTTCTAAATAGAATTATGTTTCATCAGTATTATCTCTCAATCATCTTCTATAAAAATCAAATATGTCTGATGTATCCATTCAGGAGTTCTCTTTTGCTTATCTGAGAATGGGTCATGAGGGCAATAGCTTATAGGACCACGGACCTCTCCTTCCACAAGTATGTTCTCCAGCTCATCAGACTGAAACAACTGTAAACTGAAAAAAGTGATAACAAATAAATTATGAAAATTTAACTAATGAAAATCAGTCATTGCTCCTGAATTCTGGTTTGACAGAATTATTTAATAATAATAATAATAATAATAAAATCTGGCCTTGACAAAAAGTATGGTACCCCTGGAAAAAATCTAAACAAATTTGCCCACAGGGACATGTTAAACTAAGGTGTGTCCTGTAATCAGCATCACAGGTGTCTTCAGTCTTGTAATCAGTCAGTCTGCCGATTTAAAGGCTGAAAAGTAGTCACTGTGGTGTTTGGTATCATGGTACCACACTGAACAAAACTTGAGTTTTTTTTTTTGTTTGTTTTTTTTCAGTAACAAGTCCCATCAGCTCTATGTTTACAGACACATGGAGCAGTTTGTTCATGAGGGGTGGGCTAAAATACCTGTGGACAGGTACAAAAGTCTCAGAGAGAGTTACAGAAATCACTTTATTAAAGTGATTGTGGGACAAAATGTTAAGGGTACTATCCTTTTTTCATTAGTTTTTTGTTTTTCATTTAATTTTCTTTGTTCTTTTTTGTAAATAGTTCTGTTGAACCAAAATTCAACAGCCATGACTCATTTTCATTTGTTAATTTTCAGTCTTATTTTCTTATTACTTTTGTTTCAAGTTATTTCAGTGACCTTTGTAGGTTTTGTTTTTTTCTTTAACCAAAGGTTATTAACAAATTTTATTCATGTCTGTAACATGTAATCATTTTTTTTCACCTGCTTTTCCATGCAGGGCCATGCGGAGCTGGTGTCTATCTCCAGCGGTCATTGTGTGAGAGGCGTGGTACTCCCTGGACAGGTCACAAGTCCATCACAGGTAACATGTATTCTCTCCAGAAAATCCTAGGTCTGGGTTAAAGTCTCCTTCCAGTAGGACATGTCTGAAACACCTTCCTTGGAAGAAGTCCAGAAGACATTCTTACCAGATGCCCAAACCATCTCAGCTGGTTCTTTTCAGTCGGAGGAGCAGAGGCTTTACTCTTAGCTCATCTTGAATAGACAAGCTTCTTACCCTTTGTATTACTAAAAATTCAGCTTCAGTGGCAGCACTTGCTTTATACAAAGCTGCAGTATGGCCTACAATGCTGTCATATAGGTCTGCTTAGAAAATCCCAGAGTAAGTTTAGATAGGCCTGAATTTACAATACTATACAGTAGAGAAAGGAAGAAGCTGTAATTCTTGGAAAAGTTAGGTGTGAGAATTGAGTTTTGACATGCAGGAATACAGCAACATGTCTAATGTGCAGGACGAACCACTAAACAAACTGTCTCCAGGATTTCATTGTATTACTGTGTCTGTATGGATACAAATTTCTGCAGACAAAGTAAAAGTGAGTTCAGAGTTTAGTCTATGGCATGGTGACCAACTGGTTTCATTTGTTCTTCACAAAAAAACCTATGAGCATAAAAGTAGATTTTTTTTTTCTAAGTTTGCAGTACGTCCACAGAAAGTAGTGACATTTTATGATCCTGGCTAAAATTTGGGTAAATTAAAGGCCTAAGAATTGCATATTGCCCACTGCCTTTCATGCCAGCATTTTAGACTGAGATTATCAGATTATTAAAAGTACGCAGTAGGGGTGGGAAATATTGTACCATTTACAATCTATTTATTATAAAATAAATAAATAAAAACATTTAAATTCCAATGATAATAATTTACCATCTAGCGATATAAAATAAGTTTATTAAGACCACCACCACAAACCTGTCAACCTTTAAGTGAAACAGTAGTGGTTTAAAATTATTAGAAAAGATTAGACAAACTCAGGATAAAACATTTAAGGTTTTGGAGCCTGATCATAACTTTTATCTTTTCATATATTTTGTAAAATCCCCCTGTTCGTTCTGTTGATGCTGATGTTTGGCTGTGGGGCTCTGATCCTGTGTGTTGAAGGTCTGTTTTGTTGACCATTTTGGTCCAGAATATTTTGTTTGTAACATTTGATTCTAGAGATTATTGTGTTTTAGGTGAACCAGTGGGTCATTTGCTGTATTCTGTATCTATAGTAGAGATGGGAGACATGATGTTAAAACAAGGAAAATACAAAAAATAATACTAAAACTATCAATGGTATATTGGATGGGACTGCCTTCATGTGGAAAAAAACCTTGACATCCCCCCCAATTATAATTCGTCCACTGATCCTACCTGTACATTTCTTGGGGCTCCCGGGTCTCTTGCCATGCATCCCCAGTTTGCAGCCAAAGTTTTCCTCCCAGAACTCAGCAAACCAGACATTTCTTCGGTTGTTGGACAGAGAACGGCTCTTGAAGTAGCGGTCGAATGCTACACAGAAAAACAACACATCATTCCAATGTCAGCCTCATCACATATGCCAACAAACATGAGTATAAGTTTGTGGCTACTTCCCAGCTCACCATCCACAGACGTCCTCTTAGGGAGGATGGTGATGGCTCCGACAGCCACTCGCTCCTGCTGGACCACCGGAGAGATCTTTGAGCCCCAGCTGTCAGAGCCCACCCACAGGAAATGTCCTGTCAAGTTGGTGCGTTTTGCTGCATCCAGAACTCGTCTTTCAAAGTCACAGCCGACAGAGGATGTGACCAAGAAAACAGAGGGAGAGGGTCACCTGTCATTTCCTTCATTTTTCTTCTACATTTGTACAACAAATCAGGAATATAACTGAAGAAAACAACTATTACACTGACCTGCGGTTGTTCGATATATACAATGTAATTCTTCTTTTCATGTTTTATCACCCACTGCCTAGGGCAAAAATGATTTTACCTGTGTCTGTGTGTGTTTGTTTGTCTGTTGTGTTAGCATAGCAAAATATCTCATTAACCACTGGGTGGATTTTAATGAAACTTTTAAAAAGTAATCATTGGACAGACATCTACAACTGATTACGTTTCAAAGTTAAGGCAACTCAAAATGGCTGCCACAGCAAATCAAGCATTGAAAAGAGGAAAATGTCTCTAAGTCAGTCAATGTACAAGTAATGAGCAATAAATTGCTATGGTAGTAGCTGAGAGTGATCCCAAACTCATAATCTGAGCTCTAACTGATTGCACATAATTTTTTATGTAAAATTTTACTATTAACCATTAGAGTCAAATATATCTGTCTTTTATCAAAATATCTCATGAACTGCTGAATGGATTTTAACGAATCTCTCACAACTGATTAACTGTTGGAGTCAACAGTTGATTCAAGAATTGTACCACAGCAATTGGCCTTTGTTAGCACAAAAATGGTTATAACACAGATCATTTAACATACACTGAGCTAAAATTTGTATGTGGTAGTAGCTGAGAGTCATCCTAACACATCTTGCAAGATCAGAATGATTGCAAACAACATCATTTACACAGTTTGACCAAAATGGCTGTAACCTTGTCCCTTATCATAAGACGATCTTAGTTTAAAACTCTGGCATTAAAGGTGGTTAACAAGATGCCTTCCTAACACAAAAACAAGGCCTTTAATTGATTTTGGCTCAGCATGTGGGCTTGCTAACAGCATTTGATATGCTGTGTTTCATGTTAGAAAACTGAGAAGCAATAAGAGGTCTGATTATTCACAACTTCATGCAGGACATTTTGTCTTTGTGAGGTCTCAGGGTAACTGGTTTCTGTGTGACTCTGAGCAGATAAGCAGCAATACTCACACTGATTGAGTGTAAGAGTGCATGTGTCAGAGTGTGAGCACACATAAAAGCAAGAAAGATCTTCACATATTTGAAAACTTGTGATCTTAATCTGCTCTGACTAGATAAATGAATACATGTTTTTAGACTCTGAGAAAATCAAGCCTGGTAAGTTTTCTGCACAATGCTGGTTTTTGGTGCAAGAACATATAGATTCAGCTTTGATGAATTTATCTACATCTACAATGTATTATTTTACATATAACGTTATTTAGTCAAAAATAATCTCAGCTAATTGACTTTAGCAAACACAAAAAAAGCTATAACTCAGTCACTTTGGCTGATATTGAGTTAAAGTTTAATATGGTAGCTGAGAGTCGTCTACACCCAACGCAAATTATATCATTTGTGTGACAACTTTGTTTAAAACATTGGTATGCAAGATGGTCGGCAATGTGCTGTCCGTTAAAAAATACCCCTTTTAAATTTTATTCTTTATTACCAAGATTATCCACACAACAGACTTTGGAGGTTTATCTGTTTAGCCACCACTTTCCTCAGTTCTTCATCCTCACTGCTTAATAACAATGGGGAGCTTTCACCGCTCGGTGTTCTTCAGCTCCTTCTCATGCATCAACTGATGCAGTTTCTCTGTCCTAAATGAGTTTATGTCAAGCAAACACCTTGTTCAGAAGGTATATCTAGTTCTTACCCCCACTTACAATCATCAGGTATGGATCTACAAAAAGAACCAGATACAAAGCTGAAGGGATTATGTATTCTCTCTGACCTGGGAACATCTTAGGGATTCCCTGGGAGGAGCTGGAGAGTGTCACTAGGGAGAGGGATGTCTGTATTTACCTTCTGGGCCTGATACGTCTACAACTGAATAGATGGAAAGATGGAGCCACAATATCATGACGATAATATGAACCTTTCAACACATTTTCTGGTGCTTTAGAATCCCCCATTCTAGTGATTGGATCACTTCTATCTTTCAGTGGAATTTGGGAATATGTAAGGTATTTTTACCGAATGTCGTCCTCATTTGCAAACATGACGACAGCTCGGGCATTTGGTGTCTCCAGCAAACGAAGGACAATCTTGTTGAACTCTCCAGGTCTTGGTTCCCGAGGGATCTTCAGAGACTGAGCAATACAAACCCCACCTGCAAGACAGAATGAAAGCGAGAGAAATGCTGAATATTAATTAGCTGAAAGGAAGTTTAATTTTCTTTAGAAAGAAATTGTTTTGGGCTGCTGTGAATAGTTAGTTTAATCAATGATGTTGATTATAATAATTGACTTAAATATTTTTAGGGGACATATAATTTTTATGACATTCTCTTTTAATTTCTCAAATGTTTTAAAATAACAGTTTTTTTCTCCACGCCACTAGTATGCGCTGGATGCATCAGGCTAATTCCTGTTGGCTCTGACTGAGATACAGTTTTAAACTGTCATGGCAAACAAGCAGAGTCTGCAGCTGCAACATGAGAGGGGTTATTTAAGTATTCAAAGGCCAGAGAATTCTAAAATATTGGTGCACTTCAAGCTAGCTGAAAATAAAATGATGTTTTGTTCACTCTGCAAGATCTCTTTTGCTTAACATCAGCAGCAAAAGATTGATACACACAGCAGGAGCTGTTGAGCAGTCAGGGAAACAAAACCACCCCCAAGCTTTGTTAAGCTGCTAAATGATCTTAATGAAGTTACAAAAGTTGTCTGCAACATTTTTCAGTGCATAAATGTTTGAGAAAACTTATAGACAAGAATCTCAGCCGATGTTCAACAACACTGTGCCCATGTTGTGTCAAGTTTTGTTCCTCTGTTGAGATAAGATTTCCCACCAGTTTTGAACTGTCAGACAGTGTGAAAAAATTGCACGTCTTTTTATATTGTGTATGCAAACTTCTGGTTTCAACTGTATATTTATCACCTTTTATCTTTATTTTGTCCACTGTAGCAGGAGAAGCACATTCTAGTGGCTGGAAACCTACTATATCTAGGTGGGGGAACCATTCTCAATGGGAAAACAACTCAACACAACACCTGCACATTTTACCATGCAGGCTTTATGTAGCCTAACCTACCATAACAATTTTACTTCTGCCTGTATTTGTTTACATTGTATTTTGTGATATACTGTAAATGCCTAAGTTTACTGTTAAAAATTGAATTAACTAAAATAAAATCAATGATTTTTAAATTATTTGATTATTCAAAAAATTAGCCAATTAATTTGTGGCAGCCCTAGATTTGTCACAGACTAGTATAATATTGTTTTGAATTCTTGCTTCAAGTTTCATTCAGGCTTTATTTCTACAAGGAAGGTGATCCTAGATTCCGGGTCGCAGGCAGCCGGTGCCTATCTCCAGCAGTCACTGTGCGAGAGGCAGGGGACACCCTGGACAGGTCGC
>JAOXNZ010000064.1:1187296-1198426 GCA_028566095.1 Kryptolebias brasiliensis | reverse complement strand
ACGCTGGACATTTACTAGGAAAAACCGTTCAATAATCTGGCACTGGCTGAGTGTGGACATGGAGGTAATATAGGGCTCTGGACAGGTGCAGGTGATCATCGTGATTGCTGTGACTGAGGACAGGGGGCGTGGCATGAGCAGGCTTGAGTGACATGACAGGCAGAAACGTGACACTTCTTGTAAATCCGGTTCTCTGGGGTTGGTTCTTAGTGAAATTTGGTCTGAATGGATTCCTAACTGTTAGAAAAATAAATGAATAAATAAAAAATTAATAAATAAATGAAGAAATAAGTAAATAAATAAATGAATAGATAAGAAAATAGAAATAAAAATAAAAATTGAAGAGGTAAGAATGGTAAGATGGTTTACAATTATGTGATATGATCTAGTGTGACATGAATAAACAAGTGTTTAATTCAAGCAAAACAGGCTTGGAAAAGTAGCTGAATAAGAAAGACTGAAAGCTTGTTTGATGCAGAGAAATCAGAAAACTAACAAATGGAGAAAAGCAGATCAGTTTGATGGAAGCTTTAAGTTTTTTTTCCTTTTCTTGTTTTTGAACAGAAGAATGTTAAGCAAATGCTATTAAGCTTAAAATCAGAAAGAGAGAAAAAAAATTATTTGTGAAGGCCCAGAAAAGAAGTTACGTGAGGCACTCAGGTTGTATGCAAGTATGCATGTCTCCCCACTATAAAACCAGCTCAAGATAACAAAGAGCCCCCACTTCTCAGCAAGTACCTATTCAGAGGTAAATCAGCTCCTTGTTCAAACAACAAGCAGATGCCATTGAGTGATGTCAGTGAAAGTTCAGGAGGAATAATAAAACAACCCCCAAGTCCAAACAACTCGTTTAACGTGAATTATGGTACTGAGTTGGTTTTGATAACTGGTGGAGTTTTACAGACTAAGCCTCCCCAAAATTTCAAAACAGCCCAAGATTATCTGGAGAAGATTTTAGTTGGACATCCTAATCCTGTTAGGCCTGATACCCAGTCAGTTTCATTCCAATCAGCACCTGCATTCATGTGACCAGAGTGGTCCATCAGTGAGTCAGGCTAACAAGGACCCTAACGAGCCTCTATTGTTAGGAGAATAAGGGCAATCTGCATGTGAATCCAGCTTACAGAATATCTCAGCTTTAAAAGCTCAAACTCCACACTCTCTGTTTTTTAAATTAAGAAAGCTCCTCGGATGAGAAGCGAAACGTCAGAATAGAAGTCCAGTTGTTTTTGTTTTTAACCTTTTTTGGATTCACAGGGCATGATAATCCCTGAGATCAGCTCCCGTGAGAGGTAGTCTATCCTCCACGAGGCAACAATGCGCTTCCTGCTTCTCCTCATCATCGGGACGGCTGCCCTAGAGGAAGACACACACAGCATCACTCTCCTGAAGAAAGCAATGCCTGGTGGACTGTGTAGGGTCATACAGCAGACTTGGGACTATCTCTGCGAATCACCTAACTTCAATACACAAAGTCTGCACTCTCAGACACTCTGCATTAACAGCTCTATGCAAGAGGAAGGTTTTCACCTAAATGAAATCACCAGTATTGGAAAAGAAACCCAGATGTCTCTCTCTTGATCTTATCAGACCAAGAATGGGCATTGATCAAGCTCCCCCCTTTTTCTGAACCCCAAGGAAGCCATAAACTAATCACTTTTGTTGAGTCTAACTAAAATTTACACTCCCACCGACTCGCCAAGACTGACACGCAGACTTCCTGGCTCCGAAACAGGGACCCAATGGTGTCAATTCTGTTGTGTTTGACAGAATTTACATTCTGAGAAGAGAACACACCAAGGATCTGTTTAGGCTCAACTGATTATAAATTTGGGTTCCTCCAGACATCAAAGGGAATAACCACATTCCTTTGGGATTGGAAAGAAACCACCACATTGCCTCTGTGGTTGATTCAATAGTGCTTGTTACCTGTTCATGGACTGTCTGATCAAATGTGCATTTTCTAACCTGTTAAAAGTAATTTTCTGCCCTGCAATCTTCATTTCATACTGTGATATTGTGCCTAACCTTTTAATTTCAGTCACAAGAACTACCACAGGTTCTTATTTTGAAAAATACAAGATTCGTCCGTCCAGACAGCACTGCCTACTAAGAGCCGAACAGCTGACTGTTGGACCACCTGGAAACTGACCCAAAGGTTCTGCTCAGCTCCCACTGACTGAAAAGTGTTCTGGAGACGAAATCTCTTGAACACCTTTCATCCAATCGAGGTCTAAAATCCACCTGGTACTGAACGCAGCAGCTGATAAAGTCAACTCTTGGTAGGAACAAAAATCTTCTAATATTCTTCTGGTGCTAACAAGGCTACAAAGGTCTTCGGCTCAAATTTAATAATTTTTCCACTACAGTTTGCCTAAATCCATAGTAATTATTGTTACTTCGCCCTCATGTTAACTTTAACTTTTCAAACCCCCTTTCGCCTCAAAGTTTAACTTCTTTGGTTTAATTAACTCTCCAGTTCAACTTTATGCTGATTCAACATCTCTGTCAATATTTTGGTACCAACATTTAATATTTTCCATAACCTGCCATAACTTGTGATATATTTGTTTGGTCAATAAACGTCGCATAAATGGTGCAAAACTTAATTCAGTTGTGTGTGTGTGTTTTTATATAATTATGACTCCAAAGCGAAGAACTCATTGTTTAAGGTACCATAACTCTTTGAGACTGATAAACATATAAATCCTAGATTTATATAATTTGTCCCTCTTTTTAGGGTGGTGCCCCGAGGTTTATAATTTATGAACTGTTAATGATTCATAACTTCATCTCATATTTCATGTACCCTCCTACAACTGTGACACATCACCTGACCCGGAGAGTCACCAACAACAGCTGTTTAGCATGTTCACTGATCCCCCACACCACTCCTGACAAATCCTCTCCTGTGAATAATGTTGTACTTTCATTACAGATACCTCTGGTAACATGACTTCCATACATAGTGAGCTCCAGAACCTCTTAGCCTGCCAGAAGGAGAAAAACTCCGACACCACTTGGAATCCCTGGGCCTGTTTCACTTCTGCTGGGCTCCAAGCGATACTTAAGCACTTGGCCATGAGGTTATTGTTCTTGCTTGTTGTATTGGGGTTATAATCTGCTGTGTCATTCTTCTCGTGTGAATGCTGGTGGCTCGGTTATTCACTGCCACCATGTTTAACCACACTCTCCTCCTCACTGAACCAGCTGAGTTTGACCCTGATCAAGAGGAGAGTGGGAATTTGGGGAAGGGTTTGGATTTGTATGTGTAATTGTTATTTTATTTTATTTCTTTTTAGTTTTTATTCACTTACTTTTTAATCTTCTAATTTTTGTGGCGATTAAAACGAAGATGATTTAATCAAGAGGAGGGAATGTAATGGGAAATAACAATGCTTTAATTATTCTTTACTACATGTAACCTGCTTGTGAACTGTGGAAAAGTACAGAGCATTCATGTCATCGTGTTTTAGTGGAGGAGCACTGAAATGTCTGTTTATTACATTTCCGTTAATGAGCAGTTGGACAGGTGTACTTAACAAGGTGTAATTAGCTTATCTCCACTCGGTCAGCTACTTTCCCCCCTCTCCTTCCAGACCGTTGTATGGAAAGTTACCAGAATGTGCAGGCAGGGGGTATAAAGGAGTCTGCTGTGTCCTCCAGACTCACTCTGCTGACTTTCTTTCAGCTGGGTGACTCCCAGCTATATAGCTTAAATAATAAATAATCCTAAGACAAAACTCGCCGTTGTCCTCATGTTAAAGAAAATTCCACAACAGACCTAAGAACTTATATTTGTACAAAACTGGTCTATCTAGGCATTAAGGTGTTCCAACCGATGAGTAGGGCTCAATGATTTTTGCTATGCAGGAAAACAAAACCAAATTTTCAAGTTACCAGTATCAGTGTTTACCAGTTCACAAAATCAATGGTTTGCTTCAGTTTTAGGCTCAGGGTCTGTAGTTAGTTTTATTTATTATTCTGTAGACACTAGAAAAAGCATTTATCACCCACCTTTTAAAATATCAGTAATTCTCAAGGACATGTCATATTCTAACAAAACAATCTTTTAAAATAAAAGAATGAAGCAGTTTGGCATTCATTGTGACAGTCGTCTGTTAAAGCTAGGAGTGATTTTTTTCTACAGTAAATGGAGAGGCATTGCTTTTTTCAAAATGCTTTTCATTTATTTGGCAAAAAAGTTAAAAACCTTCTTCCTTAAATTTTTGATTAGAACCTAAACAGAAACAAATAAGTGAAGAAGAGCCACTTTCAAATACTCAAGGCTTATTTAAAATGTAAAAACTTTTATTATAATTTTTTAGGTACAAGTAAATAAGTTATTATGTGTATCTTTAGATTCGGAAAACAAGGTAAAAATATATTAGACTAACTTATATGCAATAATAAGACGACATCACAAGACTTGTTAGGCAGATGGTAGTACCAGACAGTATACGGCAGAACATTTTAAGGAAGGCTTCACAGCACTAAAAAATATATTCAGCCCTGCCCTACTCAGTTCTAGCATCTGACTGTTAATTTATTATCAAAAGAACCACCAACTAATGTTGCCAACAACTCAGTAAGGAAAGAAGCTATTGGCTGTCCTAAATGTTGCCCTCCCTTAATTAGCATAATTGTCCATTTTTATGTAATTGTAATGAACACTGTAGGAGAGAAGAATAATGTCATGGAAAAGACAAGCCAGAAAAACAGCTTGAATATGTATGGAACTAAAAAATTAACTTCTGACTCAAAAGAGACACTTGGAGTAACTTAGTTTTTTTTATTTATTTATAGGTTTTTAGATTAGTTTTCTTAAGTCTAGTTTAGTTTGTAATTGTTACTCATTGTTTATTAGTCATATAATTCTGTGACTGTAATCCAGGGTGGGCTCAGCCAGCGGTGGCTTTGTGCATGCACAATTTATTTGCAGTCTGGAATCGGAGGAATGAACATCTCTTGCTCTGTCTGAAGCTAGGAGGGACTGTTTTATGAGGATCAGGCCTCCTGTGAGTGCTTTGGGACAGGAAAGGGCCCACGGCAGCACTCGCTGCTCATTCAGAAGAAGAAGAACAATACAAGTTTTCAAAGGAGTCTATAAAAGTTGCTAGATTTGTTACTGGTCGCTTTTTTGAGAAAGAGTTGGAAGTGGGATCTGAATACTCACTAAATAAAGCAAAAAAGTTGCTAAGTTAACATATATTGAAGATTAGAAGAAGATAATCAAACTAATTGTGGGATAAAAGACTTAGAATTTCATGGTAAAAGCTGATGTTTTTTGAATGTGAGTTTGATGGAGTAGAAGATGTTTTGTCCCCTAGTGTAATACATTCTAAGGAAACTATACTTTTTGTGTAACAGAGATGATCATCCATCTTTTTAACAGTCTTCAGGGCCTCCACAGCTGGTTAGCAGAGAAAAAGGCAATGAATTGGTTGCTAATTCACACAAATTATTTCACAACAAAATGATCAAAAAAAGATTAAATCTACTTGGTATTTTTTGAACAAGGTCTGTTGAAAGTAATGCCAGTATGAACAATATGATAAGGAATGAGATAGACTCAGTAGTGAGGAATGAATAAAGTGCTGTGAAGATACTGTATAGTCCTTTAATTGTAGGGCTTGGGTGAGAGTGGGGTCAGGTTTTTCACTCCTACATAAACATTCTCTCATTTCATTCAAGAGATCTACTTTTTATAAGCCGTGACTGCTGAACAAAGAGTCAGGACAGGATTGGGAGGGTCTCTGCTCTCTGTAGAAGTGGGTGATGAAATCCAAGGCAACTGTTCATTGCAGTGACTTACTCAGGACCACTGTGATATGCTTTAAGGTTGTTTTTATGAGTTCATCACAGAAAGAAAAATAATAAATTAGTAATTATTTGTTTGAAACATGAAAAAACTCAGCTAATGAAGAGAGATTCTTTCAGGGCTTTTTTGTAGTTTATTTAAGAGTCAACCTGATTCACATAATCATTGTACTTTATCTAAGAACTTGAAGCAGCAAACAGCTTAGTAACTTGGTAAATTGAGTCACTTAACCTGCAAAAATTTTTTGCATTTTGAGCAGATCTGGGTTTTTTGTTCCTCAAATATTTTTTATTGACTTTGTCATTTTTAGTTGCAGAGTTGCTGGTTGTTTTTTTTTGTTTGTTTGTTTAGTTTTGTTCTGCCTTTTTAATCTACCTGTGTTCCCCACTGTTTGATTTCTCTTGCTTTTTCTTGCCATTTCCGGTTTCCAATCAACACATTTACACCCACTTATCAAAAAATTTATATGTACGACTGCACAGTGATGTGGTGGTTAGCACTGTCTCCTTGCAGCAAGAAGGTCTTTACTTAAAATCTCAGCTTTCAATGTGGAGCTTGCATGTTCCTCACCATTATGCCTGGTTTACTCTGGATACTTTGGTTTCCTAACACAGTCCAAAAACAAGCATGTTGGGTTTACTGGAAATTCTAAATTGACCTTTGGTGAGAGTGTGCATGGTTGTCAGTTTTGCATGTGTCTGTGTGGCCCTGTGATGGACTGGCAACCTAAGACCCTGTTTGGACCTGAACAATTTGATGGCACTTGAATGGTTTTAAAGGGATAGTCCAGTCAAATTTGAAGTGATGTTCTGTTTATTAGTTACCAGTAATTAGTACATTATCACCTGTGACATCAGTCACAGAGTATGGAGAAAGAGGCAAAAGTGTTTGTCCAGGCTAAGCTAAAAGCTAGCCAAACAGGTGCCAGTTCTTTTATTGTTTTCAGGCTTATAAAACAACTCTTTGTCATAAACAACAAATGGGTGTTAGAGAACACTACATTAGCTACTATTAAACCTCTACACTTTTGCATGACTGTTTGCTTAGTTTGTCACTATTTTCTCAACCAAACAATGTCCATGTTACTATGCAAAAGTATATGTGCGGAGTATAGATAGACTGTGTTTATGCTGATTGTGCTGAGGCTTCTGAATTAATCAGTCCACCTGATCAGCGCATCTAGTCAATCCAAAGGTTTACTCAACTGCTGCCGGACTGATACATTTAACAGCCCCAGCTCTATCAGAATTTATCACGTGTGGTGGAGCTCATGACTGGTGAGGCAGATTCTGACAGTATCAGTTTTACACACACCTTATTGAATAGAGACACTTTTAAGACACATATATGTTAAATATAAATGTTTTATTGACAGAAAATGTTGTCACTTTAACAGAGAGCAATCTCCAAAGGTCTACTGAGTTTTTTGGGGTTTTTTTCAACACGCAGCTTAAAGTATTTTTAATTTAAAAAGAGAGTCTGGAGAGCAGGAGAAGGGTTTCTGTCTCTCTCTTCTGCACGCATCTGTGTATTATAAACATAACACATTTACTTCAAAGATGTGTTAGTTCATATGAAGTTTTAACAAGATACTTTTATATAAAAAATAATCTCTACTATCATGGTTTAGCCAGCATCAATGTATTTTACATGTTTTCCGCGCTAGATTTCAGCAGACCCAGGCAGCTTTCAGTTTGAACAACCAAAAAGTTGATCAGTTGTAGTTTCGTGTAATTATTACATCAAAATGATAAATCCATCGAAAACACTTATCTGAAAGTTTGTGAGCTCTGCTGGTCAGGATCACCTCCCTGAGAAGTTAGGGGTTGAAAACTCTGTTTGACACTCCGTAGTTTGATGCAAATCATTTTTTTTCAAAGTTCAGTTTTGAGAAAATTTTAAACAAAAATAAAAAATAGAACAAAACATAAATAGATGATGCAGTCTAATGATGTACACAAAGAACACCAGAAGAAGAATTTTCTTCACCTGTTTTTTTGTGGAGCTGGTGCCTGTCTCCAGTGGCCATTGTGAAAGAGGTAGTACATCCTGCACAGGTCATAAGTCCATCACAAGGACACATAGGCTATTTTCACACTGCAGGTCTGAATGCTCAATTCTGATTTTTTGCTCAAATCTTATTTTTTTGTTTTGTCGTTCACATTACATTTTAAATGCAACCTCAATCAGACTCCAGTGTGAACAGTCTCCAGTGCCCGAAATGACCTGCATGCGCAGAAGAAGATATGACGTCACACTCCGCATGCTGAGTTTACAGAGGTAAATATGGATGCTGTGAGTGTTAGCATATGTGTATTGATTTTGAAGTTGCTGTCCCATCGGGGCCAACTGTACATCCAAATGGTAAAAGATAAAAGAAGACGGAGAAGAAAATGAGCGCAAATGTTAATGACTTTTTCTGGAGCTGTGGCTGCTACCTCTGTACAGAGGCATGTGTGGATGCAGAGTCGGCGTGAAGAGTGGTGGGACTTTAGAGTTGACAATTAAGCTACCATGCATGTTTCTGATGTGGGAGGAAACTGTAGTACTCAGAAAAAAAAAAAAAACTATCACCCGTTAAATACAGACTCTCTGACAAATTAAACAAATAAACCATACTTGTTTCAATTATAATATTGTTATCAGTGAAGCTGCCTGTTGCAGGTTCCGACTGCGCCCTGTGGAGCTCACATCTGTGATTTCTGGCTGTGCTTCATGAGGCTGTCAGGTGGGGCGGAAAATGAGGCGAACCCAGAGCACATACTCATCACGAGTTTTTTAAGAAAACTAATTTATTAAATAAAAAGAAACAAACCAGAAAGCTGACATGGCAGCAAAACTAAACATAAATACAAAACACTAACAAACTTAGCAAACACGAGACGCAAGACACGAGGGAAACCAGACAGCGCATGAAGCGACAATGGACCAGTGAGTAAATGAAGGAAATGACCGGGTTTTAAAGACAGGAGGAAATTAGTGGAAGTGAGCACAGGTGAAGTGATTACCAGACTTGGGGCAGGTGTAGATGGGCATGACAGGCAGGAGATAGACAGAGGAGAAGTGAAAATGACAAATGGCAAAGAGACAATAAAAAGAAACCAGAAACAAAAACACTAAATACAAAAAGAAAACCACAGAAAACCCAAATCCTCACAGAGGCACTGTGGAGATAGGAGTAATGAATTTACCCCCATTTTCTCGATCAGTCCTTATTCAATGTTATTTACTGCTACATTAAGTTTTTGTCCAAAACAATGAAGACATGGCTGGTTAGGGCTCCAAACTGAACTGACAAAGATTGTCTGTGGTGATTCCTTTCATTCTCTCCACTTCCTCCTTTGTGCATTCTTGCTAAGCACCACAGCTCATCAGGAAAACAAGTCGTTCAAAGACTTTTTTCCAGCTTTCAAAAGTATCAAGTGCTGTGAGAGTAAAGGTATCATGTTTGAAGTTAGCCGCATGTCTGCTCTCAGCTTGATAAATCTGCCAGTAGCTCTTTATATCAGCTTTGAGCTGGTTGCACAGATCTGGTATGTTTGGTGTCAAAAGTTTGACATAACTCTTTGTTTTGAAATCAAAATAATCCCAAATCAGAGACTTTGTTTTTTTGGCAACAAACAACCAACTTCCACACTTGTAAAGAGAACGGGATTGCCCTGTCCTCCTCCAAAAAAACTGGCTTAAAGACAGCTACTAAAATATGTCTCCAATTGTTGCTTGTTGGACTGACAGTAACCGATGGGAACATTTTAGCCTATCATCTACAACACATAGGACAATAACTGATCATGACTTTTTCACAGAACCCCACCTCAAATTGGTCAAACTATTCCTTCAACTCAGAATTTGGTGTCACTAGCACAAATCCATGATTCAGGGTGCTGTTTATGTAACTGTGAAAAATTCTGAATAAGATTGCTACATTCAGTGATGTTAAAAATGCCACAGCCTTTCAGAGTGTTTTTGACAACAATGGAAATTACTTTAAATCCAGAGTTTGCCATCACCTCGCATTTGTCTCCAGGACCCTGATGAGCCATGTCTCAAAGCAACACTTGTGTCAAACTGGTTTATGAACACGGCAGAAAATTCTTCCGCAGTTGTGAATCCAGTATAACAGATCTCTCTGTATTTGAACAAAATTCCAGCAATTATAAACCAAAACAAATTAAAACTTTTGTAGAAATAACACTGTTTTCATAAAATGATAACAGTGCTCCATAAATACAGAAATAATACAATATCAAAAAATAATGAAGGGTTCTTTCAGAACTATGTTTTCATTATTCATTACTTTTTTTTTCCATTACTGGGACCAATAATGTTTTTGCCCTTGTTTGTGTTGTCTGTGTGTATGTCAAAATACTGTATCATATTGACCAGTAGAAAGATTTTAATGAAACTCAGAAACTAATCATTGGATGTACATTTACAATTGATTTCCTTTTGAACTCAAGCCAATTTGAAATGGCTGTCACACCCAAGGAATCTCAACAAACACAAAGATGGCTTTAACTTAGTCAATTTTACAGATCCTGAACAAAGATTTGGTGTGGTAGTAGCTGAGCATCATCCGCTACAGATACTTCAAGGGCAAAATGTTGCGCAACATCTTTGTTGAAAACCTTAGCATTAACTGTTAGCATTAGCCCAGTTGGTCTGTTAGCAAAATATCTCATGAACCACTTTTAATGAAACTCTCAGAAAGTTATTACTGGATGTTCATCTATAACTGATTAACTTTTAGAGTCAACCCAATTCAAGATGGCCACTGAAGCCAGCTGATCTTAGCCTACACATAAATGGCTATATCTGAGTGAATTTTACAGATATTGAGCTAATATTTAGTGTTTTAGTAGCTGAGAGTCCTTCACAACACGTACTTAGGACTAACAGATCACACAAGATGTCACAATATTGCATAAGATTGCACATAATGTTATTTTCAAGATCTGAGCAAAATAGTTACATATCTCAGCATAAGATGATCTTAGTCTAAGAGGATATGCATTTCTTCTAAGAGTGCTAGGCCTTTAAATTAAAATACTGGGATCCTGTTTTACTAATGCCCATCCTTCTCTGAGATGTTAGTTAAGAGTAGATCTAAAGGCGGGTTCTTCATTAAACATCCATCCATCCATCCATTTTCTTTAACCGCTTTTCCATTCTGGGTCATGGGCAGCTGGTGCCTATCTCCAGCAGTCACTGTGTGAGAGGCGGGGGACACCCTGGACAGGTCGCAAGTCCATTGCAGGACCACATAGAGACAAACGAGACAAACAACCATTCACACTCTCACTCACACC
>JAOXNZ010000064.1:1131338-1159565 GCA_028566095.1 Kryptolebias brasiliensis | reverse complement strand
GTCAAAAGACTAAGACTAGAGGTATATATTTGTCATTTTTTTTAAGTTTTAGCAATGACTTAAGCCAGTGCATACATCGTAGATTTTCAAACGGGCAAATCTTTGACTAACTGAAACATATGACCAGCGACCACCTGTCTATCAAAGAACTACAGAACAACAGGAAATAACTCATCAGTCTGTGGGCTAAAAATAAAGTGGCTAAACTTAACTTTCATTTAGCAAAACCTTCTGTTAGGTGTAGCTTAGATAGGAAAATGTTCCAACCACCTTTGAGTCTCATAGTTAAAGTATTAAAAACCTTTGTGTTTACAAGATTTGGTGTGTAAACAACTGTTTTTATACTGAAGAATCTTTTCCCTCGGGTGGCTGTGTGTGAGGTGGCAGCTACACACACTGTGTGTGTAGCTAACACACTCCTAACACATATTAGTTTACACACAGATGCTAACGTGCATGTATGGGTTTTCTCTAGGTACTACGGTTTCTTCCCACAGTCCAAAAACATGCATGTTAGGTAAACTGGTAACTTTCAATTGTCAGTAGGTGAGTGTGTCCATGAATGGTTGTTTGTCCCTATGTGGCCCTGTGGTCGACTGGTGAACTGCCCAGGGTGTACCTCGCATCAGATTGTCCTTCAGGATTTTCCTATATTTTGTTGTGGGTCGGTGAGTGAGGTGCTGCCTCAAGCGAGTGTATCTCAGTGAGTGAGGTAAGAATGGAGCGCAAGATCGATTGGTGTGGCTTTTGCAGTACTCTGTACCAGTCCATTGTGGTGAAGAGGAAGCTGAACTGCAAGGCAAAACTCTCTGTTTACTGGTCGGTCTACGCTTCTACCCTCACCTAAGGTCACAAGCTTTGAGTAGTTATCAAAAGAAGGAGATCTTAGATAAAGGCGGCTCAAATTAGTTTTCTCTGCAGGGGAGCGGGGTTCTCCTATAGAGATAGGGTGAGAAAATCAGTTAACTGAGAGGGACTGGGAGTAGTGCCACTGCTCCTCCACATCAAGAGGAGCCAGTTGAGCTGGTTTGGGGATCTAATAAGTATGCCCCTGGAGGCCTCCCTAGGGAGGTGTTCCGTGCATGTCCAACTGGGAGGAGATCTCAGGGAAGATCCAGGACATGCTGAAGAGACTAAGTCTCTCGACTGGCTTGGGAATGCCTTGGAATCCTGCCAGAAGAGTTGGAAGAGGTGGCTGTGGAAAGAGATGTCTGGGCTTTCCTGCTCAAGCTGCTGCCCCTGTGACCTGACTCTGTAACAAGCAGCAGATAATGGACATATGGATGCTCTCTATAGATGTTTTTTATATCTTTGTTCAATAAATGTCAATAGTTAAAATAATTTTTATAACCATTTGTTAAACTAAGAAAAAGAAAATCAGTCATAGGCTGCCCTGATTTCTAAATATTAGTATCAGCATCCATCACAGAAAAACCCATATCAGCCAACTTAAAACTAAGACTAAATTAAAATTTGGTGTCTAAATGAACCCTGATCCAAATAAAATCAGTTTGAATATAAGCAGAAGAAGATGGTGAGTGTGAAGAATACAAACAAAATAAGCTAAAAGGACATGAAGGTGATGGCTAAATTGATCAGAGCTTTGAATATCTCATATAATGTCTCATCAAACAAGTCCTAATAAGAGCTACTATCAATAACATTCCCTGATTTATCCACAAAACATCGAAAAGCAAAATGTAACACACACACACACACACACACATGCACACCCCCAACCACCCACCCACCCACATACACATACATACATACAGGCGCTGATGTCAGACATACTCGTGACAACAAATTAATTTCTTACAATCTAATTAATGTCAGGGCTCGTCTGGATGTGATAACATTTTAATCAGTGAAAGCCGGGTCTGATTACCTCACAGTGTCCAGCCCAGGAGAGAACCATGCCAGCTTCTAGAGTAATTATATCAAAAGTCAATTACAAGACCTCCTCTCCTGTTCACTCATCAGCACATGATGGGGTAGACAGCAGCTGGTGTATCAAGCAGCAGCTTAACAACTGGCTCTTCATCCTGCTTCAAGCATTTTAATTCAAAGATTTTTTCACATCAAGATGAAATCCATCTCAACACTGTTTTTATTTTTAATAAAACAAAGTACCAAATCTCATTTCTCAAGATAAATAATTCTGTTTGCCAGTTTCCTACCAGACTCTCTGGATATCTGGACAAAGGCCTCAACGCCACTCTCGCCGTAGTTTCCCTCAGAGGCGAGCGTGGACACGTAGTTCCAGCCCATCGCTGTGACAATGTCCAGCATGGCCTGAGCCTGGTAGGAGTCAGGAGGAACCACGCGGGAAAAGAAGTCATAGCGAGTATTGTCGCTGAGCTCTGGGGCAGTCGAAGCGTAACTGATCTGAGGAATCTGTGGAAACAAAACAAAGTAAACAAATGTTCAGTCTCTGGTTCAGCAGTCAGCTTTTACAACACTCTATAAATATTTCACATTTACAGCAAATAGCAGTAATTTCACCTTTTTTTTTAGTGAAGCACACTTTCATTATGACTAAAAAGTTTTTTTTTGCAGTTACTTAAAGCATCAGCAACACTAAAGCTACAAGAGGATAGCCATGTTAAACAAAGGTACAACAACTGGATATCAATACATAATATAGGACAGTACTTCCCAGGTACATAGCTGGTAAGTACATACCTGATACTTACTGCAAACTGACAGGGTACTTACTGGGCACATACTGGGTACTTACCTGATATGTACCTGATACTTACCTGGTACTAAGTAGGTACTTACTGGGTACATACCTTGTATATACTTTGCATGTAGCTGGTTCTTACAGGGTATATATCTGATACTCACATTGTACTTACTGGGTTTAAACTGGGTTTGTACCTAATATTTACCAAGTATGAACCTGGAAAGTACCAGGTCCATACCATTTACTTACCAGGTTTAAGTTATGTTTAAAACAATTTCACTAAAATATAGCCGTTTTCTGTTTTCTAAGGTTAGTTCTCTATGGGCAGCCATTTTGAATTAGGTTGACTCCAAACGTTAATCAGTTGTGGAGGTCCATCAAATGATTAATTTCTGTAAGTTTCATTAAAATTCATTCAGTGCTTTAGGAGATTTTCTGGTAACAGGCACGTGCACACAGACAAAGGCAAAAACATGATTGTCCGCCTTTGCTGGGTGAAAATGAAATCTGTTTTTTCTTTCACATTCAATTTAATTTAATTTAATTCCAAATTTTCTGCAGGTATTAATTGAGATTTAAACAGCGTACATGTAAACTCTTGACCCTACTCAGCTTCTAGTTGTCTGGTTTCTTGTCAGACTTGAGTTAGTAAGCGTTTGCATGTGAATTAGAGCAGCGGGTCAGGTCATAGATCCTACAGCAGGCAGGCCGACAGGCCCACTGGGGCTGGATAATGGTCCTTTAGAGAAGAGGCTGAAGGGCTGATTGATTTAACTTCAGTCAGAGGCCGGCACATAGGACTGAACACCGCCGGGTGCTTCATGAGGATTCACAGAAGCAAAAGAGGAGGGAGGAAGATGGACAGCCTGAGACCTGACAGCAATACAAATGTCTCTCAGCCTGACAAGCGCAGAGACAGGTGGCAAATTAAGGCCTGCACTGTAAATACACAGCTGTATGAGGTGACACTATCACAGCACCACAGCTTTAACACATCAAATACAAGTTTACTTCCTCCATAAAGGAACACAAAGAGCATGTCTCAGTGTGAGACGTTGCTCTAACATTTGCATTTCAAAGACTTTAAAGACTTTCTCTGCTGGTATTTTAATGGCTAAAGTTACTGATGACTTAGCCGAGTCACATGTTCAGTAAAATAAAAAAGAAAGTTTTTTAAACAAATCCTTCAGGCATTGAAATAAACATCCAGACTTTTTTCTAAAAACATTTAAACATCACATAAATATTGAGTTACATCCACATATAAAATGAACCCAGAAAGTCTACATTTATTCAATGACACATACAGTTTATTAAGGTTAGAGTATGGTAGCTCCATGTATAGCACTCCTTGAACCAATGCCTAGTGCCCGCCAACTTTCATGCCAGCGTTTTAAACTAAGATCATCTCACACTAAGTAATTACAAAGTTATAGCCATTTTGGTCAAACCTTGAAAATAATATTATGTAAGATCTCATACTCAGAGAATGTGTTGTGATAGACTCAGCTACTATTACTATAATTTTTTGCTCAACCTCTGTTGAATTGACTGATTTAGAGTTATTATTGTTGGGTAATATCAATTAGCTGTGGCAGCTATTTTGAAACGAGTTAGCCCCAAAAATTATTTCGTTGTAGATGTCCAATGGTTATTTTGGGAAAAGTATCAATAAAATCCTTCCAGGAAATGAGACATTTTGCTATCAGACAGAGTTGACTGCAAAATTTTAATCAAAGACCTTGTGCTATGTGTTGTGGATCAGACTATCACACTAAATTTTAGCTCAATATTTGTAAAATTTACATAATCAGCACAGAAACGATTAGAGATACCACTAAAATATTTTAAAAGATGGTAAAAGGGAAGCAAATAAAGCACAAATAAAATAGGACCAAGAACAGAACCCTGTGCAACACCATGCTTAAGAAGCTGATGTAAAACTGGATTTAGCAACACAAATATTTTAAATAGAAAAAAAGGAAGTAAACCAATCCAGAGTTCAACCAGATATGCCCACCCAGCATCCCATGTCTCTAGCAGCCCCAGGTGATACTGTGTCAAAGGCTGAACTTAAATCCAGGGTCATTAGGACTGCAGAATCTCCTGCATCCCTGCACATCAACAAATCAAACTCTGAAGAGAGCAGAGGCAGTAGAATGAGATCTACAAAAAACAGACTTGAATTTTTCCAAAATTATACATTTATTCAGAGCATCTAATGGCTGTTTTCAAAATTTAGTTTCTGTAATTCTAGAGCACTAGAGTTGTATTTTGTCACCTGCAGGAGAGTACTTCTTATGACAGAAAATATTTGAGGCTACAACCCCAAATATCCAGGTCTAAAAACCCTGACAATGATAAATAATAGTTATTTTAAAAACTGGTCCAAATCTGCCTATCTTCATTTCAAAAAGTACTCCAGTAGATTAAATCATAAATGTCACAGCGGGAGTCAAGGTGGGTACAAAGCAGCTCAAGGTGGGTATAATGTTGGTTAAGGAGGTTAATAAAATAATGTGCACAGCCTAAAATACAGTTTTGCAAACCATGTACACAAAAATAGGCTGTAATTTTCAAAAACGTAGCCGCTCCTAACATGGCTGCACAGTTGACTGGTCGCTTGATAGCAACCATTCAGAATATAATAAGACTGCATCTGAAAAATTTACCATTTTCTTGCAATTTTTTCACAATTTTAAGTCACCATCTAGTCTCCAACAGTTGCATCTCAGTGAGATACTGGCTTAAGAATGAATAATTTACTGCAAGCTGAATAAACACTAGCATTAATTATACATGCACTGTCAGCTGCTGCTGTATTGACAGCACATCAGTGCTTCCCGGTAACACATGCTGCTTTGTTTTTAAAGGAAAGTTTCTCTTTTTAAGTATTTAATGTAAATAACATCTGATTTCAGTAATGGTAATAATGTTAATGACAGTGATGTGGTCTGTGAAGTAAGAAGCCTTTTAGGGCCACACACACTTTCAAATATGATACTAAATGAACTCGCTGTGAAAAATTGAACATGAAATGCCAGTGGTTTTAGAAATAATTTTGACTATAATTAGTGGAATACCATTTTAATTAGCTGCCTTTCTGGAAACCCTGCTGAGAAGTACCCAGCACCCTTATTTCAACATTTTTATTTTTATTTCTACAACTTAACAGCAGTGTGTTTAACAGTTAAAGACAACCTATATTTGTTTTTTACCTTGTTTCACATTCTGTATTCTTCCTGCTTTTCATTGCTCTGTTGACTGGTTTCTTTTAGTTTTTCTTGCTTTTGGTTCTCTCTATACATCAGGTCTTGGTCAGCTAGTTACCACACCTGTCATGACAGGTCAGAGACACAGTTTTGGAGAAGTTCAGATCAGTGTTGGGTTATAAATAAATATCACAAACCCTGAACAGCCCATAGACCTCCATTAAATTCATTCCTAAAAAATGAAAAGATGAAGCAACCACAGTAAACCTGCCAAAAGAGGATCGTCTACCAGAACACTGAGACTGGGTAAACCTAATGGAGTCAGGCAGATCTTCTACAGAGTTGGGAGTATCTGTCACTAGGGCCACTAAAGCTGCACAGTGCTGGGTTTCATGGACCAAAAAAAAACATTGCCTAAAGAAAAAATAGGGCAGTCTGTTTAGAAATTTACCAAAAGTCAAATGGAATTCCCCAAACATGGAATTCAATTTGAGTATTCTAATCCCAACACAGCACAGAAGGTGCTGGACCAGCACTAAATATTTGGGGCACTAAGTGGGATATATTTTGGCGCCCCTATTTTGCCATAAATAGACAGTTAAAGATACACAAAACTAAATGATGTATGCAATTGTAAACCTTATGAATAATACTAATACTATAGTACTATAGTTTACTGCTAATTGAGCACATTCACTGAAACATGGAAAGCTAACTAACTGCATTCCTTGATAAGCTCAGTGGTTAGAGCAGTCATCCTCTAATGAGAGAGTCAGAGGTTCAATTCCACCAGTATGCAGTCATGTTTCAAAGTGTCCCTTGGCAAGACACTGAACCTCTCATTACCTGCGATGTGTCCCATCGGTGTATGAATGTGATTTAAAGCTAGATTAGACTCTGTAGGAAGATTTATTCAGATTAGCTTTGTAAATATGTAGTAGAGTGCTGTGTGGATGGGTAAATGGGTAAAAGCACCTTAAGTAGCCTGGTTAGTTAGAAATATATCATTATATATCATTTTTTGGTTAATGTTTAATTTAAATGCTGGATATAACATCACTTGCATGTGATTTTTTTATTAGACAAGGTAAAAAAAATGTTTTTTTCAGTTATAAAGATTTCAAAATTTGGTTTGTGATGCTGTTGCATAATGCAGAGTATAAATGGAAAGATCTAAATTTTAATATAGATATATAGAGACAAATATATTTCTAAACAATAAATTTACCATTTGTATTAATTACCTTCTTTGTGTTTCAATGTCTTATATGAAAAGGTTTGTGTTTCTGTAAACAAAAAACTAAATCTGGCCTTACTATATTGTTGGTTTCTTATTTCTGCTCCATCATAAATGATGAACAGTGAGACATTCACTGACTGCTGCCAAAACGGAAAGAAAATGGGTGATTCATTTGCAAGCAGAAATCTCCTTCATTGTAAAGGAATGAGCTATGATTAAGAAAGAAAAACTTAATTTATGTCTATTTACATAATGTTTTTGTGCAAATAACTACATGAGCTGCAAACTTTAAAATATAATCCCACTGAATGAAATAAAGTCATTCTAAGACATAAGTCTATCAGTCTGGCAAATGAAAAATGGCAATTTTAAGTCATTTTGTACTGTGCAAAGGACAACCTGCTAAAATAAAATATAACCCTTGCAAATATAGCAAAGTGATATAAAGGCAAAACCACCCTATCAGTATCAAGCTTCAGGAGTTTTATCACTGTAATCATATTTTAATTAGTGAACGTTCACATTATGAGGGTTGGTATGTTTGAAAATTCCAATTTATGGATTTTCTTGTCCTAAAAGTACTTGAACATTAAAAACACATGATTGGTTATATTACAAGCAAACTAGACAAACCAAATAAACAGAATTAATGCAAAAAACATAATTTATTTTTCATATTTGATCATTTATTGAATTCCATTCATCACAGTACAGTTACGACACAGTATGATTCCAAATATAATCAAGGTAACGCATACAAATCATCTAAACTCTGTTTTTATTGCTATAATCATATGTAGACTTGAAACTTGCAGGTGTTGTCCTGTTTCTTGTTTGTTTCATAAAAAAAGAATTATTTTTAAATTTCAGGTTATAAAGCAGGAAAAAAAGAGAAGGCCAAGGTGGATTAATAATTTTGCAACCCACTACAGTGTTTGGGTGTAATTGTGGAGCAGGACAGTAATCTCATTATTTCAGTAATCATATAGTTTAAAGAAAAAAGCAATGTAGACTTCGTAAATGATCCCTGTGTTTTAACCCTTGCGCCCTCCTTGGTTATTTTTATCTCAACTTCTTTTTTAATTTTGTGATCATTTTGGTTGTGTTACAGCTTGTGGCATGAATTTTTGCAAGAACTTTTCTTTTTAGTAAAATTATTGAAAAGCCAATTTATTTCACATATCTTTAATACTATATTGATGTCACACCCACAGGTACACGCACACACACACACACAGAAAACTCTTGGGATATCCAGGTAGTCACAAGGCTACAAACCAAAAGTACAGAAATTTCATTTATCGGACTGCAGTTGAATCTAGTGGAATACAGTAGAAATGTGAAATGCTGACATTACAAAATCCATGGTTTAATACTGTAATAGCAGAGAGATTTAAAAATGTGGTTTTATTAAAAGTCAATGAGGCATATTTGACCATGAAGGTGTCCAGAGGCAGGATCTGGCACTACATAAAAATACTAAGACAATCAATACAAATTTGTTGCAGATTTTTGACATATGCAATACTCAATTAACTACCAAAATTCCATCCCTCTAATGTTATTTTCATACGAAAAATAATTAATTTTTATGTTTTATATATATAATTAAAAAATCAATGTTTCAATTAATTAAACTGACATATGATGGGTTAAAATCCGAAAAATGATCAAATGTTTAGTCATTTTGAGCAACTCTGAAGTTATTTAAGAGATTTATGGGTAAAAAGTAAAAAGAAAATACTGATGTATGATGATTTAATACCTGTTTTGCAGGTGCATTTTTGCCATGAAGGTGTCCAGAGGGCAGTAAATTTGAGGAGGGCACAAAGGTTAAACTGCTGTAACTGATCTCTCAGTCAGAGCAGAAATTGTAACTCAAATGATGTGAGACTTTTCTTCTTTCCAACTTGGACACAAAATATTGCTAGTCAGTTTGGCAAGTGGCAAGAAATGAAAGCTGTCTCTTATTTACGAGTTTGGCTTTGAGGATAACTTTTTAGTGTACAGTTTTAATTTCGTAAGTGTGTGAGAGACATGCAGATATGATCCAGGATGATGTGTAGAATAAACAGAATTTGATGGTTTAACTCACCAGCTTCCCTTTCAGTCAACCTAAATTCTGTTTTAACAATAAGTAAACAGAACCTTTAGTTAAAAAAAAAAGTCAAGAAGTAAACTTCACAATCTAAACTTTGATTTGTCTTTTTAGTTCAGTAAAAAATTACTGAAGATATGGCCTGATCAGCCTCAGTGAACTGGACGAGATGTTTCTTCATGCTGATGCCAGATTTGTGTATGTATGGACATCTTTCCACATGTTTAACATCAGAGGACATGCCTTCAGTTTTCTGTGACAGAGACTGATGCTCGTCATCCTGTGAATGCCTGAAACCTTCTGCTTGACTGAGTAATAAAAGAAGAAATCCATCAGTGTTGACAGCAAATGTCCATCATCTTTCACTCTGCGCTTCCAACTTTTTTTATACATTTAAAGCAAACCCCTAATTATTGTGATCTGTCTTGTTCCTGGACAATAAACAACTTCACCCTGGAGCAGAACATCAACGTGACTCTTGCTGTCATGGCTCCAACTCTTTTGTTGACTCGTTCTAATGATGATCAAATTAAATTCTGAATAAAGACAGAATGTATAACAACCCCTCTGAAGACTCTCTGTTAGAAACAAAAAAGAGGCAGGAAATCACTGTCCTTGTTGAATATTTAGTTTCCAGTGACTTAGGGATGTTTATGTTGGAAACATGGGCAGAATAACCCACTCAGGGTATTTTTAATCACATCTGAGCTGTTATTAAATACTGATAAATGTAATAAATTAACCGTAAACAAGATTAGTGTCAATAAAACAGGTATGAACCTATGAGAACAGTTCATTCTAAAAATGGGTTGGAAGTGAGTAAAATGGAAAATGTGACAGGTATTGATTGGTGGACAACTGAGCAAGAGCCTTTCTCAAGCAGCAAGTGTTGCAGTTTGTTCTCTTTAGTCAGTTAAAGTGGTTCATAAAATGAGAACTGGTGAACCGAAAACAGGATCATGAGTGTCCAAAACCCATTACTGTAAATGGTACCACATGTCCCCAATTTCTCCTCCTGTTGGATTTATTGCCGAAAGTCCCAATGCTGATTGTTACATAAAGGTGTCAGAGCAGCTTGTTTTGTTTGGGACTTCAAACTGGTAAGGGTGTGCAGGTAGAACTGCAAAGTGCTTACATCATGCCTGGACCACAAAGAAATAAAACATGATGCTTCAGTTTGATGTAGTAGGTTTTCTGTTGCATCTATTATTTTTCATGTTTATACCTAGACACTATAACACCCCTTGATGTCAGTGGAATTCCCTGATACATCACCTTCAAATGTCTCATAGAGTGCATGCCTACAAAGGTCAGAGGTGTTTTAAGGACAGCTTAATGATGTAAGCAGGTGGCTTTAAAAAGATAGTCTGGTGATTTCTGAAGTGATGTTCTGTCTTACAGTTCTCAGTAATCTATATCAGCCATGACATCAGTCATAAAGCACGGACTATGGAAAAAGGGAAGAAGTCTTCTTCCAGGCCTATTTTATATTCTTTTTCAGGCTTATAAAACAACAGTTTCTCAAAAGCATTCTGCTGTGAAAGAACACTACATTAGCTAATAGTAAACCTCTACACTTTTGCATGACACCGTTTGTTTAGTTTGTGGTTGTTTTCTTAACCAAACAACGTCTGTGTTACTACGTGAATGTATGTGTGCTGGGCATAGACTAATATATACAGATGGTACTGAGGCTCCTGAATGTATCAGTCTGCCAGAAACTGAGCAAACCTTTAGACTGACTAGACTGGTGCTGATCAGACAGACTTACATTGTTTAGTTGAAAAAACAGAGACAAACAGATCAACAACATTATCAAGCTAAAAGCTAAACTGTTTTATATTAGCTGTGAAGTAGGAAGCAGATGAAGTTGACTCACTCAGATCTCTGCAACAAACAGCATACGTTGATTCAACATTGATTAGTCGTTGGCATTTCAATCATTAGAATTCAACCACAAAACAACATTGATTCAATGACATATTTGCAACATTGGTCAATTGGCTAGAATTGGATGATTGTTTGATGGTTGAGCCACCATCAATCGTCAACCTTAACCAAAAATCAACCTTTTTGACCATAAATCAACATTGAATTAACATCTTTTGCTATCTGGGTTCAAAAGTTAATCAGTTATAGACTGATAACTTTGATTACTTTCCATTAATTACTTTCTGAAAGTTTCATTAAAAATCATCCAGTGTTTCGTGAAATATTTTGCTAACAGAGTTGACTCCAACAATTAATTGAAAAGTTTTAAACACAGGTTGTGCGCAATTGGTTAGCGCCCAGAATATAAGTTGGGGATCAGTTTTAGCTACTTACTCACCAAATTTTAAGAAAACTGAATACCAACCTGCCTCAGTCACATGATCTTATCTGATTGTGTTGAACTCATAGTTCTTTTTTAATTGGGATCGTGTCAAGTGGTAATAAGCTGTCAGTGTAAATACCCGTCAGAGGCCCTTTTCAGGACCGCTGCTAAATTCTATCCTGAGTGATAGGATTGAAATGCAATACTGCTGAGGGGGTGAATAGCCTCAATAAGTATTGAAAACAGCTTCAGTCACACATCTTTCAAGACTGTCTGGTCCCCTTTTAACAACATACTGTACGTTTGGTTGTCTAAACACAATCCATCTTGAAGTAAACTGTTGGACCTCCTGAACTGACGTGACCCCACACAAGCAGCAGAGTGATCATTTCGGAGTAGAAAATAAAAGATCAGCTCAGCTGCTGGCTGATTAAAGATAATTAAACAGCTATACTTATATATTCAGCTCTTTTTTTTGTTTTTGTTTTTTCTGACTTAATGAACTGTTTATCAGAATCTTTCTCAATAAAAAACAATTCCATTTTGTCAGGATTTGACTAATCAAAGTGGATTAACGGAACACTGCGGCATGAGTTTCAATTTAGTATGTTCTGATTGTTTTAAGAGCTGATTTGATCCACTGTGGTCACTGTATAGTAAAATGTGATGGATCAATAACAGTCAGAGCAGAGTTATGTTACATTAAATTTACCGAATTAAATACAACACTGATTTTATGTTAACAGTGAAGCTGTGTAGAGAATAGATGATGGTTGCAGGCCGTCCTTTTACTGTAGTTGAATTTTATGGACTGTGTTAACGTAAAAAAAATATATATATATAATGTAGTTCATTAGTATGAGTTAAAAATTTTATAGAAATGGAAATTTTACCTTGACAGAAACGTAGCGGCTATATATTAAGTATTTAATTTTAGGTATTAGGTCAGTTTTTTTAATTTCCAAAACTCTATGAATATTTTTTTTCAGTGTATTTACTGAGAAAAAGTGAGGGGTTTTTTTTGTTTGTTTTTTTTTAGTTGTGTGGCTGCTTCACATTTCAGTGTGTGAGTGAGTTAATAAACAAAACAAAGCTGTTTCCCAACATTGCAATATTTACTTGTTCTTACAGCATTATAACAAGCTGTCATGTTTCTGTAAGGTTGCTGCCAAAATGCTTCTTTTAAGAAAGAGTTTATGCTTCCTACCTGTGAACAAATCTAAAAATGTGTTCTCGGGCCACAGTCACAGAAAGTATGTTTGAGACACAAATTAGTAGTCCAAAAATAAAAAAAAACACCTCACCAACACACAGGTAGAAATGTTCTGCAGTGGGCAGGCAGGAAGCCAGCAGTGCTGGAAATATTTCACAAGCAGAAGGAAGAATAAACTCAGGTAATAGCAGTTAATTTTGGTGGTATATCCTGCTGTGAGAGTAGGAGACGAATGAAAAAACACAAGAACATGAGTAAGCAAGTAAAAAATGATCAGATTCTGAGCTAAAATGTGATGTGGTAGTAGCTGCGAGTTATTCACAACACATAATCTGAGCATGAAATCTAGCAATATTGAAAAAGCATAACATTCTTTTCAAGGTTTGACCAAAACAGCTACAACTTCATCATTTCTAAACATAAGATGATCTTAGTTAAAAACTCTGGCAGTGAGCAATATGCTTTACTTCAAGGATTGCTAGGCTGTTATTATTTTTGGCATGTTATGTATAAGCATGACAGTGGGACAGTCATTTACAAAAAAAGACCTTAAACTGTAGATGAGTTATAGAGGATATGTCATGGATGAAGTGGGAACAAAAGGTTTAGTAAAAAGGAGGACGTCTAAACATTTTTCTCCATGAGCAATATGACATTTAAGATACCTGACAAAGAAAACAAATAAGATCACTGATTAGAACACAGGGATTTTCAGGATGCAGTATTATGTGCAGAAATAAGACAAGGTTTCCGGAACAGTCCACACCCCAACAACTCTTCCAGTAATAATCCCCTGCACCAGTTTCAGGAGCTGGAGCCACTACAGTTAGCAAACAAATGAGGTAACAAATGTTAGCCAGTCAGCATTTAGGCCCCAACTGCAAGAAGCCCTTAAAACTTCTAGGCTTTAGATTCTAAACCGGGATGCTTTGGACATAATGCTGAAGGTGGTGAGCATTCATGTCATCTACCCCCTGAGGAGGGTTATGTAATGTGCTCAGCTTTAAGGACCATTCTTCAATTTGGAAACATTTTATCCACTCATGTTCAGCCTGTCAGCTTGGTGGACTGTGGTGAGAAGCTGCTGCATTATGCAGAAATTTCTATGTATGTGGGTGTTTCTCAAAATAAGAGTGGAGAGTGGAATGGTGTTTAAGGCAAAGTGTGTATTTCATGTACGAACAGCTGTTCTACAGGCTTACTCTGTGTTCACATCTCCAGGCTGTGTGCATTTTGCAATGGATGGCTTTAGTTCTCTAAGGATATCATCTAAAACCAGAGTTATATATTGTGTTGTGTTTGAAATTACAATTAATTTTAGTTTTAGGCCCTGTTTGCTTAGCAAAGTCAGTCTACTATGTGCTTGTGTGTCATTGTGTGTGTGGGGGCAGGGGGGGTGTATGCATTTTTTTCTTTTTTTTTGTCCTGTATGGTGGAAAACACTTCCCCAAAAAAACATAATACTTTTTAGAACTGAACGTCCTACGGGAAAAGCCTTGGGCTATTCACTTATCAAACACTTAAAAGAATTTTTAAATAAAAAAAAAAAACTAATCATGCTCAAAATCCTGTGTGATTAAAAAATGTAGCAGTCAATGATGAGGTCAAGAATTTTACTTTTGGTAGACTTTAGGACTCGTTAGCAGATACATTTATTGATTAAAGAAGATGTTTTCTTTGTGCTTCTAGTAAGCTTTTCCCACTCTGAATTTGGTCAACAGCAGAAAACTAACAGAGATGGTTATTCTCTGAAACTAAATGGACTTTACTTGTATAGTGCTTTTCTAGCACAATCTGTGCCCTCATTTACCATCCACACATATTTTTACAGCACTCTACTACAACTCTACAAAGCTAATCTTAATAAATCATTATATATCAAACTTAAGCTATCATATCATAAAGAAAGTGCCCCGGTTGTTTCTCCAACAAAATGTACTGACATAAGCTTGCAATGATAGATCTGCCTGACCAAGATTTGTCAGCCAATGGGACATTTCCTGTGTTTGTTCATCTTGGTTAGTCATGACTGCAAGGATTCTGAAATATTTGATCTCTGTCAGCCCTAATCGAGCAGCCAAAAACTGTGCAGACGTTGACAATTCAGGTTGAACATAGATTGCTCTGTGCTCTCTGGAGCTGGATTTCCAACTGGTTCATTCTTGGTTCATGCTCGCCTCATTCTCACTTCACTCTCGCTTCGTGTCGCTTCATGTCCTGTCTGGTTCCCCTCGTGTCATGCCTCGTGTCTCGCTTCATGTCCTGTGTAAGTTATTTTGTAATCTAGTCTGTTTAACTTTTGCTGCCACGTCAGCCCTTTGTTTTGTTTTGTTTTATTGATTTAAATAAATTAGTTATTTTTTTCCTCTTCACCATGAGTCTGCGTATTGGGTTCACCTCGCTCTCGTCCGTTCCTGACATTGACATAAGGCTGTTTACATTGTATTTATCTACATCACTGACAGACATTAGCATTTCCCTCACAGTATTAATTTATTGCTGCATGATGCAAGCAGCAAGTGTTTACATTCTTATTTCCGTATTATTCTTCCTCCGAGAATCCATTCACACAAAAGGTGGAATCATATTTCTGTTCAAATGATAACATGATGCTGTTTAAGCTTTTCTTAACACAACAGTTGTTTCCTAAAGCCTTTCCCTATTTGGAAATTCTATTACAGCAATTTTTTGTGTTTCTCCAACAAGAGACTTCATACATATCTTTAATATGTTATACACTACCTGTTGAGCCAGTCTGCATTGCAGCAAGAAATGTATAAAATGTGATACAGAGTAAACTTCAAAAGGGTTTCAAGTTCTACGTTTCATTCTACCTCTGCAATTTTGAAGGTAAGTTGCTAGCTAGCTAGCTGCCTAGGAGGAAAAAAAAAAAAAAAGAAACACCACACAAATACAACCCAGTGCACGCTATCAAACCAGATGCTCCCAACGAAGATGGAGAACTCTTCATAGACTCCATAACAAAGCTAAATGAAGAGGAAGCTAACGAGCAGGCTTATGAGGATGTTGAAATAGGCTCCTTGCATCAAAGGTCAGCCTAGCACCACCCACGCGTACACTGTCTGGTTACAGAGGAGAAAAACTGAATATAAAAGGCACATACCAGCTCAAATGCAAGTGGAAGGATATTCACAAGACGCTGACTTCTCATATTGTGGAGGCAGCAGCACCCTCCATCCTAAGTTTGAGAGCATGCCTGGATCTAGACCTAGTTAAGCTGGTCATGCCAGTGCAGATCACAAACAGTATGGATGAGTTTGCTGATGTGTTCAAAGGCATAGCAAAATTTCCAAGAGAATGTGACCTACACATCGATGCAGATGCGGTGCCTGTGGTATATCCCCCATGGATAATTCCTTTTACACTGCGTGAGCGACTAAAACAAGAGTTGGATGAAATGGAGAAAAACTTCATAATTGCCAAAGTAACAGAGCCCACTGAATGGGTAAATGCACTAGTGATTGCAGAGAAACGTGATGGAAAACTCAAAGTGTGTCTCAATCCACATGATTTAAACAGACCCATCAAAAGACCTCCCTATCTTCTTCTAACACTGGCATCACACCAAAACTGACAGGATCACAGTACTTCAGTGTCATGGATGCTCGTTAAGGCTATTGGGCCATCCAGCTGACAATGAAGTCATCATTCCTGACGACCTTCAACACAGCCTTTGGCAGGTACCGTTTTCTGCGACTTCCTTTCGGAATATTTTCTGCACAGGATATTTTCCAAAGGAAAATTGATCAGACGTATGAAGGACTTGACAGAGTGGCAGTGACGACATACTGGTATATGGCAGGACAAAAGAGGACCATGATGAAAACCTCCAAGCCATGTTAGAGCGCACAAAGGAGCGAGGAGTGCACCTGAACCCAGAAAAATGTATCATCGGTGCCACTGAAGTAACTACTTCGGACACAGACTCACCTAGTAAGGCATCAAGCCAGACCCAAAGAAAGTACAGGCTATAAAGGACATGCTGCCTCCTCCAGAGAACAAAAACGAGCTTCAGACAATTCTTGGCATGGCTAACTACCTGTCTTGATTTGCACCTCGACTGTCAGAAGTGAACGCACCGCTGCATCAGCTACTCAAACAAGACTGAATTCATCTGGGACCAGAACCATCACAGAGCGTTTCAGCAAATGAAGGACCTCATTCCCAGAGAGCCAGGTCCTATCCTAGCATACTACGATGAAACCAGGGAGCTGCGCTTACAGGTCGATGCATCAAAGTACAGCTTGGGAGCAGTACTAACGCAAAGTAGGTGGCCAATAGCATATGCCTCCAAGACACTGACCCCAACAGAGGTTAATTACGCACAGATTAAGAAGGAACTCTTTGCAGTACTATTTGGATGCAAGCGCTTCCTCACCTACATATATGGCAAAAGGATCATAGTTGAGTCAGACTACAAGCCGTTGGAACACATTGAAAAACCAATCTCTGCGGCCCCAGCTCATCTGCAACATATGCTCCTTCAGCTGCAAAGATATGACCTACAGATTGTGCACCGCCCGGGAAAAGACATACCTGTCGCTGACACCCTGTCCAGGAAGCCTCTGTTTGACCAAGACAGCACACAGAGCGAAGGCATGGAGGACCAGGCCCATTCAGCGTTGAACAGCCTACCAGTAAGTGACAAAAAGCTCTCAGAGATACAAGCTGCAACAGCAAACTACCCACAGCTCATTCTGTAAAAGCAAACTGTGCATGCTGGCTGGCCAAAGAACAGAAAAAAAATGTCCTACAACACTCCTGGACTTTGACGGCATTGTCTTTAAAGGTGACAAAATCATTGTGCCTTCAGCCCTGAGATGCAACATGCTGGAAAGAATCCACATTGGACACATGGTGATTGAGAGGAGTAAACAGAGAGATAGGGATGCCCTCTTCTGGCCAAGGATGGGCAAAGAAATTGCCTCCACAGTGGAGAACTGCTCCATATGTCAGGAGAGACGTGCGTCGAATCCAAAAGAACCCCTCATTTCACACCAAATCCCAGAGAGACCATGGCAGGTCGTAGCCTCAGACCTCTTCACTTGGCATGGAAAGAACTACCAACTAGTTGTGGACTATTAAAGCCGCTATTTTGAGCTGGAAGGACAATTCTCCACCATTGCAAAGCTCAAAACTATATTTGCCAGGCATGGGATACCAGAGAAGCTTATTTCTGATAATGGGCCACAGTACAGCGCACAAGAGTTCAAAGGCTTTGCAGACACATGGGACTTTGTTCACACAATCTCAAGCCCTTTGTATCCACAGAGCAATGGTCTTGTTGAGAGAACAGTCAGAACAGCCAAATTAGTTCTGGATAAACCTCACGCCCAGGGAGTGAATACCTTTCTGTCTCTCTTAGAACACAGGAACACGCCAGTTGATGATTTTAAATCACCAGCACAGCTTCTGATGAGCCAACGCCTACGCTCAGTGCTTCCAGTCACCAGATACCAACTAAGACCCCACACCATAAATCAGACCGTGGTACAAACTAAAAGGATGGAAAAGAAAGAACACCAGAGGCAATACTACAATCACAGCGCCTCATCACTACCAAAGCTGCAGCAAGGCAACCATATTCGTTTTCAGCCTGAGACAGGACACTGGATACCAGCTGTCATCATCTGACCTGTGAAGATGGTTCGTTCTTTCATAATCCGCATCGGTGAGGGACAGATCCTACATCGCAACCGATGGCACTTGATGAGCACAAAAGGTTCACCAACACCCTTAACGCCAACAGCTGATCCAGGAGCATGAAAGTGCAACTCAGCCAGAGACAGAGTCACAGTTGTCATCCAGGGACTTTGGACCACCAACAAAATAAATAACAGCCCTATACTGATCACAAGGTCAGGGCGAGAGGTTAAGCCAAGAGAAAATCTTGACTTATAATTGTGAAGGGTGCAGGCGGATTGCTGCCCTAAAACAAAACTGAATTTAAATGTATGCACCAGCCTGTATCACACTTATCTTTTATTCATAGTAAACCCTTTATTTATAACAAGTCTCAACACAGATTTTCAGAATCATTTGGATTAAATTTTCTTTAAATGAAAAACTATAATTGGGATTTGATTATGATGGTTTTACTTGACAAGAACGAAATTTGCTACTAGCTTTCTCATTTGATCAATTTAACACTTTTCCAAATCCTTTTCTTCCTGCAGTCAGCCTCCTACTGATCTAAAACACTAATTTAACAGAATTTATGGGACACTTTTAGTTCTGCTGATCACTGTTAGTCAACTTAGTGCTTTTCAAAAGCTGCTCTGCAGGAATCTACTGAAGTTAGCTCCATGTTCCATCACTTTTAATTATCAGGCAGGCATTCAGTGGCCAAATAGCACCCTTACCTACAGTAAATCCAGTAGGATGGGAGCAGAATAAAAGAGGAGACCAGTTGCTCCTTTAAATCATTGTATAACTGATCTATATGAGTCTTTGGGGTCATACTGAAATTCATCTTGTGAAAACAGAGACACTCAGGGAGCATCCATCAGCTGAAGAGCTGGAGAGAGGCATATTAGCTTCACAAAAGGAGGCTGCAGCTTCCCTCGGCTTCACTGGGATTACTGTTCCTGTGGGTTTAATTATTATTGCTGGTAATATACCATTAGTAGTCAGTCCGTGAATACTCATGGGTCAGCCATGTCTTAAAGAAGAAGAAAAAAAAAATTTTTTAACAGCTAATAGGTTTATGAGGAAACACAGTGGCCTTCAGTTAGGTTTTCTATCAATGTTTTTGTTTCAGTTATGTTTTCTACAGTATTTTTTTATACAAAATTGCAAAAATATTAGAACTGAACAAACCATTGCATTATTCATTGATCTTCTGCCAGTGCTTCTAATCGAGCATTACATTGTCTGCTAAAAACTTTTGTGGGTATGTTAAGGTTTTATTAGTTCTAATGGAGTGATGCCTGTAGTCTGTAAGAGTGACTGAACATCTTGCACTGTACACAGTGTCAGTCATTACCATTAGTATTCCGTTTCATACTGTAATGTAAAGAGCAAGACTCCAGAGTCTATTTACAATATTGGCCTTTGAGGCTTCAATATCAGCCACAGCATTGTGCATTAAAAAAGTGTAAATGGCCTGCACTTGTATAGCGCTTTATCAAGTTCAAGGACTCCAAAGCACTTTACACTACAATCAGTCATTCACCCATTCACACACTGATAGTGACGAGGTACATTGTAGCCAAAGCTGCCCTGGGGCAGACTGACAGAAGTGAGACTGCCATTCAATCAGCACCACCAAACCCTCTGACCACCACCAGTAGGCAAGGCAGGTGAAGTGTCTTGCCCAAGGACACAACAGCTGAGACGGACAGAGCGGGGGCTCGAACCAGCAACCCACCCCTACATCCTGAGCCACTTTTTGTTTCCATCCAGGGAGCTTTCTCAACTCAAAACTGTTACCACATGCTGTTACCAAACAAAGATCTGGCACAATAAGTGGCACTTGTTCCAAATAATAATATTTGTTCCAAATAAATTCCAACTTTCATTTTGTTTGTTTTGTAGATTTTTTTACTTTTTTATTCTTTTTTTTCTGATAAGATTAATAAAAAGAAAAAAATCTGTCCTGAAAAATGTGAATGTCACCAGAGGAACAAGACTTGAAAGGAAAATAAAAAGTTTTGTTTTCTCCCATCTGTGCCTTTGATGAAGTTGTGAGTTCTGGCAACAAGTCTGCCACTGTCAAGATCAGATGGTGTATACAAAGCACCACCAACTCTTTATATGTCATCCCTAACAAGCACCTCTTCTCATCAGTAGCACTGTTTTAAGTTACAGCAGAACAGACCCGTGTGACCTCAAACTCAATGTTTAAAAGTGCTGTGTTCTTAAACCAGACTCACAGCTTAATACTTTTATAAAACTGAAGAAAAATAAAGTGGAATATTTCACAAGATAAGTTGGGCAAAAAGCTGTAAACTGTTTCAGTGACTTCTAACAAGTAGAACACTAAACAAGTTTGTGTGATTGTGAATAAACTAAAGTTATTATGCTTGTCATTCTGAATTGGACTGAGCCACTACAGTCTTTTTTTTTTTTCCTGATTGAAACCTAAAAATTATCTGGGAAGTTGGCTTCAGGTAAGACTCTTCAGACATTGTAAAGAGATAGAGATGTAGAAGCACTTAGACAGTCTGAGGGAGAAAGAAAGAGGAGAGTATTTAAAGAATGGGATATGTTTGACTGGATACAACAACAGAGGAAATTACAGACCTAGCATTGCTTCAAGAAATGCTAGGTGCTGACTTTCACACCAGAGTTTTAGACTAAAGCCTTGTCTACAAGGGGAATGCTGTCTTTCCGAAACAGTCTTTTTCCTTGTAAACACAACATCGTTTTTAGAAATGTTTTCATCCACATGGAAACACAGAAAACAACCCAAAAGCTTCAGTAATTATGCCAGGCTGCCACAGAAAAATTAAAAACTCATAAAGACATAGAGCAGACATTCCAAGCTGTAAACACAAAAAGAAAAAAAACGTATGTCAAATACAAGAACAAAAAACATATATATATAGTACATATATAATATATATATATAATAGTAATATAGTAGGCTGTGGAAGCTTGAATCATGTTGACTCCAAAAGTTAATCAATTGCAAAAGGTGGAACACTGAATTGCGGAAGTGGCCATGATCCCCTCAGCCACTTGGCAAGGATAAAGTTTGGATGCTTCTAATTAAAGCTATGAGTAGAAGGCTCATATAGAAACTTGGGCAAAGTGGAAATCAAATCACAAATGCTGCTCAAAAATGATTTTGGTTATCCGGTTTCACCAGAAGCCATATTAAAGCCTTTTCAATAAAATGTGTTTTAAGAGAATCTTTGAGATTTTTAGGAGCAACAGCAATTACCTCAGTCTTAGATGAGATAGAAAATTACAGGTCAACCTGGCCTTTTCATATTTATGAACCAAACTGGCTACTCTTCCCAATCACCAATTATTCTACTGAATGTAGAACTTTCAGCAACACTGTTAGCTGCATTTTCTATGAATTTTTCTGCATTCTTCATTCTCTCTCAACTATTTTGAGTGTTATGCTGGTAATAAATTATTTGTTTGTTTTTAATAAAATTGGTCAGTAAAAAAAAAGGAAGTTCTTTTCTTTGAGTCTGGATAAACAAATTAAATAAAGCAAGCTTCTTTTTTACATAACAAACATCTTAACTTTTCTGTGTGGTCTTTGTAGCAATTTATATGTTGAAGAGCAAACTGAAATGCCAGTGAAAGGCCAACATTTGTGTTGTCTATATTTGGGACTTTTTTTGGCACTTCATTTGGAAAAAAAAACAGTCTCAGTTTGCGTGTTTAGTAAATGATTAAAGAAGGCATGAAAACCAATGAACTCTTCACACAGATCAGAGACAAAGGTGTGGAGAAGTTCAAATCAATCACAATCACATTTATTTTGCCAAATGTACAGGGATCTATACACAGAAATTTTTCCTAGTTACAGTGCAGGAGAAGGAAATCCCATTAAGCAGAGAGACTGCAGTGGGGAAAAAACAATTTTTGTGTTTGCTGGGTTTATGTTCTGACCACACAGAACCTCCTCCCAAATGGCAGTTTTTTTAAAAAGGTGGTGTGCCGGGTGAATTGGGTCCTGTGCTATCTTCCAACCCCATCTCATGATCCTGGTCTTGTGCAGATCCATCATCAGCTGTTGTTGTTTTCCAGTCCCTGGGGGACTTTATGGTAACCATCAGCCTCAGACAGGGCTGATGGTCTTTTGGTAATAGAAGGTCCACAGTGAGGAGTAATATCTCCCCTTTGTTGGCTCTTGGTTGTCAACAGCCTACTATGTGAGTTGAATAGATCCAGACTCTATACACAAATGTATGCAGATGACTTGGTCTTACTTATAAAAGGCTTCTGTCTGGGTACAATATGTAACCTAATGCAGAAGGGACTAAATATAGTATTCAGATGGTGCCAGGAACGGGAACTTTCCATCAACCCAAACAAGACAGAATTGGTTATTTTCACCTATAAGAGGTCATGGAAGTGTTACTCACCTCCAAAGTTAGAGGGAGTAGAACTTTCCTTGTCAGAGTTGGTTAAGTTTCTGGGTGTCTATCTAGACAGAAAGCTTAATTGGAAAAGACATGTGGATGAAAAGAGCAAGAAAGCCACAATGTGCTTACATCAGTGCCAAAGAATTGCAGGCAGTCGTTGGGGTGCCACCCAAAAGGTTGTCAGATGGATCTACACGGCCATAGTCCACCCCATGCTATGCTATGCTGCTTTAGTGTGGTGGTCCAATGTCCAAGTTGGGGTGGCAAGAGTGATACTCACCTGTGTGCAACAAATGGCCTGCCTGAGCATCACAGGTTCCATTAGAACAACACACTTGGCAGCTCTTGAAGTCCTACTGGACTTGACTCTCTTGGATTTGCATGTCTTGAGGGAGGCCATATCCAGTGCAGTGAGGTTACACCAGTCTGGTAAGCGGAGAAGCCTATCAGACTCGCAGAATACTCAAATTTAGGACCAGGAAGTTGCAGCTATCACAGCAATGATAGGACCTGGAGACAGTATGATCAAAAAATACAACTCTGAGCCAAGTTTTCAGACAGAGATTAAAGAAGATCTGTCTCGCTCGTTGTTGCAGCAAGTTCAACATCTCCAGTGGCTCCAACAAGCTCCACCTCTCCAGCGGCTGAAGCGAGTTTCACATCTCCAGCGGATGTAGTGTGCTTTACATCTCCAGCAGCTGCAGCATGCTCCAAGTCTTCAGCGGCTAATGCGTCTCCAGGGTCTCGGGTGCCAGTTCCACAGGCTCTAGTCTCTGCCCCTGATTCCTCTCCACAGTCCCCAGTATCAGCTTCTGTCTTGGATCCCTCTGAATTCTACACTCACCTGGAAGCCTCCAAGATTCTCCCCGCTGAACTCTTGGAAATATCTACTCGGATCCACAAACTGCTTTCCACAGTTGGAAAAAACCTCGGGCCCGAGACACAACCTTACCACCTGCACCCTCATCGAGAAAATTCTCTTTTCCCAACCTGAACTTTGCAATCTCCCAGAATTCATTAAACTTCACACAGAAATAAGGACAATTAATCACTTCCAACTCTCCTAAAGACTCTCAGCCATCTCCACCACCACTTTCGCCCGTGTCTGCTCACCTGGCCGAGTTCCATGCTGCCACATTCTCTGAGTCTCCATCACCTGCCACATCCTCAGTTCCTGCTACAGAGCCACCGTCTCTCCAATGTCCACAGGGCCGCCTTCAGGGTCCCCAGTGCTGCTTTCAACCTCTCTTGTGCTGGCCTCAGTGCCCTCCATGTCTTCAGTGGCTACAGCGCTGTCAATGCCTCCAGCAGCTGCAGCTTTCCCAGCCTCACCTCCAGAGTCATCTCCAACCCATGAGCTTCAGTCAGCCCCAGCTCCTCAGACTTCAGCTCACCCCAATCACCCAGCAGGTCTCTCTTTGTCTCCAGTGGCTGCATTGTCCCTTGCATCTCCTGTGGCTGTTGTTCCATCTACCAAGCTTTCTGGCCTGAACCCATCCGGGCCCCACAGACTTCGTTGTCATGGGAAGGCTGGTCCGATATCCTCAGCTCCTGTTGCAGAGCAAAAGTCAGCTCCTCTCCAGCCACTATCAGTCGCCCATGGTCTCCAGCCGCCATCTCCACTCTAAGCCCCCAGTGACTCAGCTCTCCGAGCCCTCCGAGTCTTCAGTCCCTTCAGCGCCACCCGTGCCTGCAGAGTCATCATCAGAGCTCTTCTCTGCAGTTCCTGTCGTCCCTCTGTCCCCAGTGATCACCAAATTTGCTACTGTGTCTAGGCCAGTCTAAGCCTCTCCAGGTCCAGTCTCAGCTTCTCCAGGACCGGTCTGTAATGGGACATAAAATTGTTTTAATGATTCTTTGCTACATGTAACCTGTCAACAGGACACTTTGACTCTCCTCCAACACCTTTATGAGAAGGGTCATAAGGTCAGCCGTAAGAAATTACAATTTGTTCAGCCCACTGTTACATTTTTAGGACATGTTATTTCTCATTCTACCCGTGCTCTTTCTGATACACGTGTTCGAGCCATTCGGGATGTCCCTAAACTTGTCACAAAGAAACAGATGATGTCTTTTTTGGGCATGACTGGCTACTGCAGGGCATTCATACCAAATTATTCCTTTTTAGAAGCCCCTCTGTGCGCCTGCATACACGGGACCCCAATAGCTGTGGCTGAAATTGTCTCCTGGACTCCGCCTGCATAGAAGGCTTTTGTGGTTTCATGTCTTCTGTTGTTTTGCAGCGCCATGGCGATAAGCTCCGCCTAGTGGCCTACTATTCATCCAAGCTCGACCCGGTTGCTGCAGGCCTGCAGGCCTGCCTGTATGCGGGCTGTTGCTGCAGCCGAGAAAGACTGTTTTAGCCTTTGGGGATGTGGTGGGCTACTGTCCTCTCACTGTCATGGTGCCTCACTCTGTGTCTGTGATATTGTTAGAACAGAAAACATCTCATTTGTCGGCTGCTAGATGGCTACGTTATTCTACCATCCTGCTCGACATGCCAAATGTTACTGTGCAACAATGCAACACCCTGAATCCTGCTACCCTCCTACCCACTGAGGATGATGGAGAGCACCATTCCTGTGATATTGTATTATCTGAGGTTTGACCTCCTAGGGTGGATCTCTCTGACATACCTCTTTCCAATGCTGACTTTGTGTTGTTTGTGGATGGGTCTTCCTCACGTGACCACCTTGGCAATGACCGGATGGGTTACTCTGTTTGTTCTCCACATGCCACTTTGGCATCTGGGGCCCCATTACTCTGCTCAGCGGGCTGAATTTGTAGTCCTTACAGAGGCGTGTAAGCTGGCTGCTAGAAAATCAGTTACCATTTACACTGACTCAAGCTATGCCTTTGGCGAGGTGCATGATTTTGGTGCATTATGGAAACATAGGAAATCTTTTAAATTTGATGGAAAACCCATCCTAAATGCCTCACAAATATCCGCCCTCTTAGATGCCCTCCTTTTACCATCCTCTATTGCTGTGGTCAAGTGCACGGGACACACTCGGTTGACTGACCTGATCTCACAGAGCAACGCCTCCGCAGACGCAGCTGCAAAGCGAGCTGCTGCGGAGACTGTTTTCCCAACACTTCTGTGTTCCTCTCTGCCTCAACCTGATCTCTCATCTCTCCCTGCAGTGCAATCATTCACCTCACCCGCAGAACTGCGCTTGTGGCAAGCTGGCAGATGTCTTCGCACACCTGAAGGTGTCTGGACGTCTCCTGATGGACGTCCTTGCCTACCTCTCCATTTTTTCCCCACACTTTGCTACATTGACACATGAGTTGGACACATGAGTGTCAAAAGGGGGGATGGTGGATCAGCTGACAACGCATTGGTTCACAAAAGGTTTTTCAGTGGCAGCAGAAAATGACTGTAAGAAATGTCTCATTTGTGCTTCTCATAATGTGGGTCGTCCTCTTCAGGTAAACACAGCAGGACACCCTCCACCAGAAGGTCCTTTTGATCACCTTATGATGGACTTTATTGAACTTTCTCCATCAGAAGGGAAGTACTGTCTGGCAATTGTGTACATGTTTTCAAAGTGGGTGGAGGCTTTTCCTACAAAACATGCAGATAGTGCAGCAGTGGCTAAAGCCCTACTAACTGAGATTATTCCTAAGTGGGGCATTCTGGGAAAAATCCCAAGTGATAATGGTACTCACTTTGTTAACAAGACCCTGACTGAGATCAGCATGGTTTTTGGGTTCCAGCTTTAAACACACTGCTCCTACCACCCACAGTCAGGAGGGGCAGTAGAGAGAGAAAATGGTAAGTTAAAGGCCAAACTCACAAAGTGCTGTGAGGAAACAGGCCTTCCCTGGCCGAAGGCACTTCCTTTAGTTCTAATGGCCATGCACATGTGAAAACGACTCAAGACTGGACTAAGTCCATATGAAATATTGTATGGATGACCACTTCAGACTGGACTGACCCCACCCAGGTGGATGGCTCTCACCACAGACATGTGTGACAGTAGTATGGTAGAATATTGTTCTAACCTCTCCAAAGCTTTGTCTCAGGTACAAACTACTGTGAAGGCTGCCCTCCCTAGACCAGCTGAAGGGCCACTGCATTCTCTGAAACCAGGAGACTGGGTCCTGGTCAGGGAGCTCCGAAGAAAAAACACAAAATCCAGACGCTGGCAAGGACCGTTCCAGATTCTGCTGACAACACACACAGCTGTAAAAGTTGCTGAGAGGGTGACTTGGATCCATGCCAGCCACTGTCGATGGTTCCTGGGCCCACCACCGGACACCACATCATTAGCTGATTGCACTCTCTTTTCCTGAGTAACTATACAAGTAAGCCTATGACTCATTTGTTGGTCCACTGGTGACTGTCTCATATATGTCCTTGTTAGATGGATCAGTGTCTGCTTTCATATATGTTTCCAAGGTCATGCGGGATACTTCTCCTTCACATTTCTTGTTAAACACAGTGCAAGAAAACTTTCACTAAACATTTTGTATGCTGTAGTACATGAATGCTTCTTCAGCTCCCCCTTCACCTCGTCCTCTGTTTTTCGCAGGTAATTCTGCAATGCAATGACATCCTCTGTCAGAGGGACAAACTCTTCTTTGTTCCACTTTCTTTGTTCCATGGTACTGTAAGCATTTGTCAAGACATAATGTGACCAAGACCTATCCAGTAGCTCCTTAAATTTCTTTGCCTTCTTTTCAGTCAAAACATCTGATGCCATTGAGTAATGTCCAAGTCAAGCTTCAGTAGCCCTTTCCCATACTCTGAAGTGCTCTCTGTGTTGCCAGAAACTTTTCTTGCAGCTTTAATTGATACCTCAAATTTGGTTGGGTCACACAGATCCTTAAGTCCTTCAACAGTCTTATCAATATCTTTGGCAGCTATCAAAAGCCTCCCAAGTTCTCTCATCTTCTGAGCGATATATATGTGCTGGTATTGCTCTTGCCCTTTTTTTGCAAATAATGCATTGCCATATTTACAAATCAACTCATCATTTTGGATGTGTGAGGTCACCTTATCCTGCATTGTATTATGGATTAGGCTTAAAGCTGAAAAAATAAGCCACCTCTGACTCATCCTTATGTGTGCGCTCTAGATGTCGGGAGATCTTTAAATTGCCCCGTTTGCAATAAACAGTAATAGGCTTTGTCTCATGTTTCTTCCCCCATCGGTTTCTTTGGTTGCATTAACTGTTATTTCACACTTTCCTCCTTTTTTGTCTGGCTCTTTTAATGACACTTTGGGCCCATTTCACAGACAAGGTTTAAGGCTAGTCCTAGACTAAAATGCTGTTTGAGCTGGTTTAACTCTAAGTCCCTTGCACAGCCTTATCTTAAAATAGTCTCAGATTTAGTCTGTTCTGTATTAAACAAAGCCAATTGCAGAAAGGTGGATCAGAGCTA
>JAOXNZ010000064.1:1043161-1055927 GCA_028566095.1 Kryptolebias brasiliensis | reverse complement strand
TGACAAATCACCATCAGTACAAAGTGCAACAAGTGTATTTTTCTCAGTCTTTATTTTTTATTTCCAACAAGGAGAAAAAAGTGACCTCTGATTTGGTTTTACCCATCAGAAATGATCTAAAAATAATTAAACTGGATGTGTTATATTTGTGGGCAACATATCTGTGGTTACTTCTTATTAAACAATATTTACTATTTTTTCAGTTACTTGGGAAGTATGCTCTTTATTGTTCAGTAATATGAATAAAAATAAGAGTTCACTGGATGAACAGGCAAACATTCTGTGTTTGCAAGATATTTTCATTTTGACCAGTTGTCACATCCAGAACGCAAAATCTCAAAAAGAAAGCCAAGTTTCTAGTTTTTAAATAGAAACATAGCACAACATATATGAGTCATGGTTTTATAAAGTAAAAACAAAATCATATAAAATAATTTATATTGTGTATATATCTTTTACAACCACTCCTGGAAGGCAGTCTTTATACTGTTTCTATACAATTAAGTGTATTCTTTTTTTTCTGATATTATTTATGTTAACGTACTGTTACAAAGCCTATTTCTGCCACTGAAAAAAAAAGAAATACTATCTTATAAATATAACTTAGCATGTGAATGTTATGACTTAGCAACTCAACTTTAAATATCTCCTAATGACTTAGTGTCTCAAAATATGACTTAGTATTTAAAATTTTTGACATCTAATTCTTTTAAGAAATCTGATAATTATGACTTAGTAAAACTATGGCTTAGTATCTCATATTTATGGCATTTCAATATTATGACTAAGCATCATATAATGAGATGTTAAGTCATAATTTTGAAATAGTATCTCATAATTATAACTTAGATGGTCTCTTTTTTTTTTTTAAGGAACCCAAAACGACTTCCTAGTTTAGACGTACGTAATGACGTCGCCGCGTGGCGACTCACACAGCCGCATTGTTGTGGGGGAAGAGAAGCCCAGGCTGCTGCTGAGCTGTGCCACTTCCAACTACTATTCCACTGTTCAAACGACCACTGTTTGTACCCACATACACCTATAGCCGTTGTAACCGTCTCCGTCGCCCTGGATACCTGCCGGCCACTTTTAGGTTGTACTCGGTTCAGCGCGAGCCATGGCCACCGGAACAAACTGAATGTGGATTTAACTGCTGCTTTGCTCCGAAGGCCGCGCCGCCATTGCTACCGTTGAAATAAGCTGAATTCGTGAAAACACCGAGGTAGGTTTCGTCTCACTCTCTACTCATTTATTTATTATCAGTCTCATATAACCCAGGCAAGGTAAAGCACAAAGGCACCCTGTTCCGATTCAAGAGAAAACTAACTTATTTGAATTGAAACAGTCTCTTGTTGTGTGTTGGTCGCCATATTTCCTCTCCCTGGTGCTAGCATGGAAACGTTAACCCGATTTCTGGACGGAGTGTCTAATGCTCACACAGAGGCCGTCGCCTGTTTGGAGGGCATCACCGTGTCGTCCTCTCTTGTAACTTTGAAGCAGGTGTGTCTTGTCGCATAAATAACACGCTTTATATTACTTATTATGAGCTTCTGTTGTTGTTTATGGTTGGTTGCTGGCTCAACTCGATAAGAGGAAAGGACAGGTGAAGTAGCTCTTGCTATTAACATACATTATTTGACGATAAAATGGGACTTGGCGGCTTCAATTATGCTAGAGGAGCCTGTCGGAGGGTCGCTGTAAGCGGTGTGGAGGCGTGTTGCTCTCGGTACGTCTTTCATTCATCCGGTGGACGTTATGTTTCCGCCCCCTGCAGTATTTATTGAAATCTTGCTGATCTCCCAAATTAAAGGAACATAAGCACTAGCGGTACGTTGAAAACGTCCTGTCTGAACTTCTTCTCTCAGTACATTTGTTGTTAAACGCTGTATTGGCGAAACGTTGTTGTTCATAAAAGTATGTTGTTTATATTTGCTTCTCTTCCTTGTAGTTGTACATCAGCCAGATACACAGGTGCCAACAAAGAGCTACAATTATATTTGTATGTAGTGGCTGTAACTTGTTTTGTTTTTTGTGTCACTGTATCTAGAAGTTTATATTGATAAACTTACTTGAACTTTTAGAAATAATGGCATTTTTTCATTCAGCAAACCAATAAAAGGTATTGAGCTTAAATTGCAAGTGACTGCAAGCTGCATCCTTTTGTTCTCAGTTTATGCGGGTCACAAATCAAATAATATCACAAGCAGTGTAAGAATCAAATATTAAACCCCCGAACTCAAAAGTAAGCAGGTTTTTCCTCCGTAAATAGTTGTACATTTTGGATGAAACAGATATTGACTTTAAGGCAACATTTGTAGTGGCAATTCTTTTAATTTCTTCTGAGATAGATGGTGTAATGTTTCTATTGCCAAAGATGTGTGCACAGGAAACACTCCCAACTTTATGTTAATCTCCTTTATTTTTATCAGAAAACAGCAACCTTCTATCGTCTGCAACCACAGATGAGCTGTCATGTCTGATGTTTTTGTTACCTGGTCCTAAAAACTGTGTCTGAATTGTGCTGAAAAAGGAGAATAATTTGAAACGATGTATAGCCTGTTTGGTTTTGTTACATGTTGCGGTCAAAGCGTTTGGATGGGTTCACCTGGAAGTTTTTCCTTTAACACTAAGGCAGCTTGAAGGCAAGTAGTCTCATCATTACAGCCAGGCTGTTTTTCCTGCAGTTATGAAAATGAGCGATTACTAGTTGTTGTGTCAAAGCATGATCTGATCTTTGATCTGATATTTTTCTGCTTTTTCTGTGACTGAGTGTTAAAATACATTGGCTCCTAAACATTTTAAGGCATCATTTAGGTTCAAAACACTTAATCATCACGTCATGTTCAGTTAAATTAATTAATTCTTTCATACTCTGCCGTCTATCCTAGTTGTTGCTTTACAGGACAAGTTGATGACAAAAAATTGCTGTTCAGCAGTTTCTGCCTCCCTGCTGGATCAATGAGTTATTGACCTCCACCAAGGGGGTATATGTTTTTGGTAGCGTTTGTTTGTCGGTGCAGAAAATTACTCAGAAAGTAATGAATGGATTTTGATGAAATTTTCAGGAAATGTTGAAGTTGTCACAAAGAACAAATGATTACATTTTGGAGGTGATCGGGATCAGAATCCGGATCCTACAATTTTTTTAAGACCCATGGCCTAGGCGGAGGTTTGCACTCTTGAGTTCCTCAACATTCAGTGATGACATGACCTGATGATGATGTTATTGATCAGTTCCATTATGACAACACAATAATAATGGGTCTTGGCGGGGGTTTGCACTCTCTGAGTGCTTCTGGTTAATATTGTTTTTTCTTTGTATGACTTCCAGGATCTTCACAGATTTGAAATGAAGAAAAGATGCAAAACTCGCCGCCCTGCTGTGTTGAAGAGGGAGTCTTCTCCCATCAAGCCCTCACCCAACAGGGAAACACTCACATATGCGCAAGCTCAGCGAATAGTGGAGCTGGAGGTGGACGGCCGGGTACACCGACTCAGCATCTACGACAAGCTGGACGTCATTGCTGACGACGACCCCACGGCTCAGGAGATCATGGAGTGCAACAGCAACAAGGAGAATAACGAGAAGCCCCAGCAGGTTCTGGTTCGCTCTGTGCGTCTCAAAAATAACCAGCAGAAGAAGAATTCCACTCTCTCCGTGCCACTCAGTGGTAGTACTGGCAGCCTTCTGGAGCCAAAGGTTAGGACAGTTGAATACAATCTGCCGGTGGTGCCAAAACGACCGACGGCATATTTCAAATACACTGAGAAGACAGCAGAGGAGCTGGATGAGGAGGTGGAGTATGACATGGACGAAGAGGACTACGCCTGGCTTGAGCTCATGAACGAGAAGAGGAAGAGCGAGGGTGTCAGCCAGGTATCCCACAACCTGTTTGAGTTCCTCATGGACCGCTTTGAGAAGGAGTCATTTTCAGCCACTCAAGGTCAGAGCAACCTCCAGTCGCAAGTGGACGAAGATGCTGTTTGTTGCATCTGCATGGACGGAGATGGAGCAGACAGCAACGTCATCCTCTTTTGTGACTCTTGCAACATTGCTGTGCACCAGGAGTGCTACGGCGTGCCGTACATCCCAGAGGGTCAGTGGTTGTGTCGCCACTGCTTGCAGTGTCCATCACGGCCAGCTGAGTGCCTCTTCTGCCCCAACCGAGGAGGAGCTCTGAAGAAGACAGATGATGACCGCTGGGGACATGTGGCATGTGCTTTGTGGGTGCCTGAAGTCGGGTTCTCCGACACGGTTTTTATTGAGCCCATAGACGGCGTCCGCAACATTCCACCTGCTCGCTGGAAGCTCACCTGCTACTTGTGCAAGGCGAAGGGGGCTGGAGCTTGTATCCAGTGCGACAAAATCAACTGTTACACTGCCTTCCATGTCAGCTGCGCACAGAAGGCCGGCCTCTTCATGAAGATGGAGCCTGTCAGAGAGCTGACCGATTCTGGTGCCACCACCTTCTCTGTGAAAAAGACTGCCTACTGCTGCAGCCACACACCTGAGGGCTGCGACCGCCGGCCTCTGAACATCTACGATGAACCTCATCTAAAAAACGGAGCTTGTCACAAGAGGGTGGACAAGAGGGGCAAGGCTCGGTCTAAGGGCTGGCAAAAGAAAAAAATTAGGAAAGCAGAACCAGAACCTGAACCTGAATCTGAGACCCCAGCTATCTCTGGGCCCAGCATCACTGCTTCAAGGTAACTAGGCAACTAACACACACAAACCTAATAATCAGGACAGGTTAGGGCTGTTTGTTTGTGCAGGTGTTTTCAGTGATCTCTGATTTCTTCTTGGTGTTTCTGTTTGAGCTAGTTTGTTCAAGGATTTGAGTGAAATTTGACAAACACAATAGAAACCTGGAGATGAAAATCTGTAACTGCTGACACAAAATAAAAATGATTTTTTAAATCAGAAATCAAAGATAATTGAATGATTGTCTCTTTCCTTGTGGTATAGTTTTGACACTATTCTGAATCAAGTAGCCGTTCAGAGGAAGCGTCAGTTTGTTGAGCTGGTCCTGAGCTACTGGGTGCTAAAAAGGCAGTCAAGAAACAACGTGCCCCTGATTCGCCGACTACAGGCCAACCCTCAGCCTCCTAAAGCTAAACAGCATATGGTAAGTGCTGCTGGCTGTAGTGAAGCTTCATGCTTGAATATAGACTTAAGTGGAAATATTGCTTCCCACAGGACCGCATGGAGACGAACCAGGCGCTGAGAGAGCAGCTGAAAGTGTGGCACCGCCTCCGCCATGACCTAGAGCGTGCTCGACTTTTGCTGGAGCTCATCAGGAAGAGGGAGAAGCTGAAGAGGGAGGAGGTAGAATCTCTTCAGCTTTGGTTTCTCTAGGCCATTGGCGCCCAATCTTTCATCAAAGGCTACTATCCTGCAAGTTTTGGATGTTTCTCTGCTTTGACACACCTGATTTGGTTGGCTTCAACCCCCCTCACTGTCTCAGTCCATTCAGAAATCACACTGTGGTGACCAGAATGTCTAATTTCCTGCCTGAGGTGTCTTGTAAAAGAGCCTTTTGACTTAAACCTTTATTAGAATTCTATAAATAATACCTTATTTTCTGTGTGTGTACGGTTTACTTTTAATTGTGAAACTAAAATACCAGGTAGTTCACACAAAAGCCAAACAGTTTCCTGTCTTTTCACTTTTTATTTTTTACTGCACAGCCTGCTGTTACTCTGCAAAAGTATTAGAGATTTCTACACAGCTCTTATGAGAGAAACAGCTAGAATCTATTAACTCACTGTTTTGAACTGCTAATATTTTTCTGCAGCATCTTAAAAATGTTACTAAAAGTTTAGAGCTTCATTGAATATGTGAAAACATCCACTACCACACTGAGGGGGAAACAAATGGACTCAATGCACAGTTGGAAAACATGCTTTTGAACACAGTTTTACACGTGTGGAGCTGCTTTTCTTCTGTTGAGCTTTTCAATCTTCTCTTTTCAGTTAAAGCTGCAGCAGTCGGTGATGGAGGTCCAGCTTACCCCCTTCAGCATCTTGCTAAGGGGTGTTTTCAGTCAGCTGCAGGCCAAGGACCAGTACAGCATCTTCGCTCAGCCTGTCAGCATCAAGGAGGTTTGTTACTGTTAACTGTTTTTATTAAGACAGTCTAAAAACAATCAGCTGGGCAAGCCTTAGTACAAGATTTTAAAATATGAGTGAAACTTGCTGTTTGTTTTTTTTACTAAATTGTTTTTATCCCAGATGTGTAATTTATTGCTATAAAGTTTAAATTGTTTGTAAATAATTTAGCAAACAACATAATGGGAAACATAATTATTACTCATTAGTACAAGTAAAACCATCACAGAGCAGCACCTGAACCACATCAGTGTTCTGTGTCTTTGTCCTGAATTTTTGGAAAGAGAGTACAATATCATAAAAAGCTAAAAGGAATTCTCTCATTGCCCCCCTGCAGGTCCCTGACTACCTGGACCACATAAAGAATCCCATGGACTTCTCTACTATGAGAAAACGAATCGACGCTCATGATTACAGGAGCTTGGATGAGTTTGAGGCCGACTTCAACCTCATAATCTCTAACTGCATGACATACAATGCCAAGGACACGTTCTTCTACAAGGCTGCTCAGCGGATGCAGGACCACGGAGGAGTCATCCTCCGAAGAGCCCGCAAAGAGGCCGAGAGGGTCGGCTTTGACTTCCCCAGCTGCTTGCACTTGCCTGAAGCCCCAAAGTTGGAGCCACCACCTCTGTTCTCCTGGGAAGATGGTAAGTAGATGGATTTATTTAACAGTTAATAAGTTTATTAGAGATTTTACTGGGAATATGCTTTGAGGATATTTTATTATTGCAATGTATTAATTTGCACATAGTTTTGTTCAGTTTTTGGGATGTGTCCCTCATTGCACGACTGGCTGATTGGAATTGGACACTTTTGTTTTTATTTGAACAATTACTTCATGTTTGACTTCTTGTTGTAGATTTCCTGTTGTGCAGAGCTGTTTTGTACATAACAGTGTCTAGTACTTGGATAAAGACTGCAAAAAGTCTAAAGTGCATCAAGTGCCTGTATGAATAGTGATGATGCAGTGTTGGTGTCAGTTGGCAGTTGCATCTCATCACGTAGCAGTCATTATTTCTTTAGAAATACCTTCTGGTTGTCATAGTTTAACAAGACCAGATCCCTTTTTAAAACAGTAGTCAGATCAGTGAAACAAGCCACTGTTTTTACAACTGTTTTTCTGTAAAGTCTGTAAAGGCAGGAGTCCTCTGTGAAGTTTTACAAAGCTAAACTTCTGAATTACTTACTTAGGTGGTATTCCACTAGGCTGGGACTGTTGGAATACTAGCTGACGAATCAAATTTGCATGAAGATTGCAACAAAATCTGCAAATTTTTTATTGCAGTCTCACTGAATTCTGAGTGTCTGCTACCAAGTAACCAGCCAGCCATGAGGCTGCTTTTTGAATGACGAGTTTTTGAAAATCATGGCCTATTTTCATCTGCATCTGCAAATCTGCATTCTTGGCTATGCACATTATTTCGTTGTACACCTTCGCCTACACCGTACCCACCATGGCACCCGCCCCCACAATTAGAATTTAAGCTGCTGGAGTACAGAGTTGGACCGGTTTCTCAATTGTTATTTTTCATTGTGGTCTTTAAACCTGGACATTTGCCTCAGGTGTTTTCTGTCAGGGTAGATCCTATGCAGGAGTCAAAATACAGCTCTAGAGCTCTTAAGAGTTGTGTTGTAGACACAGTTCAAGTGACAACTTTGAAAGCCTCTGAGACTCGCACAAGAAAATGAAGAACTCTGCAGAAGTCACAAGAAATTCTTTAGACTTTCTCATGGATGCTGTTTCTCACCTAGTTGCAGCCCAGTGAGAAACCACCTTTAGTCGCTTGAAAAAAATGCAAAAAAAAAAAAAATCAACCATACCTGAGCATATTTAATCAATTACCAAGTAGGAAAATGAATATCACAGTTTAGACTTTTTACACAAGAATCTTCTTTTATATATTGTTTTTAAGTGTACAAGTTTTACTAAAAGTTGTTATTTTTTTGTTGATTTAAGTTAAGCAATTGTTAGATTTTGTTAATGAAAAATACATATTGGCCAAAACAACAAACAATTTGTATTGTATCTCCGTCAGCTGCCCTGATTTCTAAAGATTGGCCACAGAAAAGTATATTGGTCGACTTCTAGTAGAAATGCTGTAAACAAGTGAAAGTGTGAATTTTGTGCATGTAAAATAAGTGGTGAAAGTTTTCAGGAGTCAAACCTTGAACTCTGTAATGAACCACATTGTCCTCTGTGTTATAGAGAGCAATCCAACTGTAATGAAGAATAAAGTAAAGAAGTCTTTTAATTTCACACAGACTATTGTAAAATTGTGTTTATAAGTTAACTCAGTTGCATCATTAGTTCAGAGATGCTAAGACACTGACACCGAGATATGTCTGTTATTACATTTTTGTTTGTCTCTCTCAGTGGACCGCCTGCTGACCCCCTCTTACCGTCAGCTGACTCCACTAAAGGATCAGCTGAAGGAGCTTCTGGAGAAGCTGGACCTAAGCACCGCCATGAAGCACAGCCCATCCCGCAGTAAGAGGCTCAAGCTGCTCAAAAAAACTATAATGGAAGTCCGCAGTGAGATAAGCTTGAAGAAGTCCCTCCCACCACCACCCTCCACTTCAGTTCTTGTCCCACCTCCCACACAGTTGGGGGAGAAGCCACCACCAAAAGCCTCAACGTATCCCCTACCCCCACCAACGTTAGAGCTGTTAACCTCACCATCTCAGCTTGAAACTTCTCCCACCAACTCAGAGCCACCCTCTCTTAAGCCCATCACTCCCTTTTCAGACCAGACTCCCATGGAGCTTGATGACAACACAAACACATCTACCTCAGTGCCAGTTAATATTTGCAATGGGCACATTCCAGACCAGCTCCTTCCTAACGGCGACATTCACATGGAAGTATCTAGAACCTGCAACAGAAGGACCAACATTCTCTTTCGTAAGTCTAAGAGTGCCAGTCCACAGAAACCACCCAAAGGCCAAGAGGTGTCTGCTGTGTCATCACCACCCCTGGGGGCCAAAACCTTCTTGTCAGTGGTGATCCCTAGACTGGAGACGCTCCTGCTGCCGAAGAAAAGAACTCGTCGCAGCAGTGCAAATAGTGAGGAGGATGAGGAGGCACCGATCAAACGACTTGGCACAGGTACACACTTTAAAAAGCCTATTGAAAAAACAACCTAATGAGAACAAATTTATCTTTATTTATAGGTGTATAGTGAGTGACAGATTTTCTCATTTGTTTTGTTCCTTTATCAGGAGTAACAAATGGTTTTGTGATGGAGGAGAAGGTAGTTTCCCCGTCTCCTCGGCTTCTGGAGCCACGTCGCCGGTGTGCCTCAGAGTCCAGCATTTCCTCCAGTGGCAGCATCCTTTGTGGCACGGGGTGACTGAACCTTCCTGTATCATTTACATTGAGTTAAATGATAATATTGCTCACTGCAACTCATGACCTTTAACATAAAAGCCTATCAGTAACCAAATGAAGAAATGGCATTTCAAAATTGTTTGTCATTGCAGCAAAAATTGCTTTAATGCAAAAGGTAATTTTCTCTGGGTTCCAGTTAGTTAAGCCAGTGTCTCACTGGGCGGTGATGGTTGGAGTTGGCAACTCAAAATTACAAAAAAATGCACGCATCTTCAGTTGCAGTCTCACTGATTTGAGTATTTGCAACCAAGTGAACCTTCAACCAACAGCTGTGTGGATTTTGTTTTGTGCAGCCAACTTTTTTGAAAGCTCGACTCTTTGTGTGTGTGTGTGTGTGTGTGTGTGTGTGTGTGTGTGTGTGCACCTGCACAACTTGCAAGGCTGTATTCTAGGACATTCACATTATTTCAATGCCCACCTCTGTCCACTGCATACTTGTCTCAACCTGCTTTGTATCCACCTTAATTCAATCTATAGCAATAAACTGTTGAAAGGAAATAGCAGGATTTGGACCAATTTTTAAATAATTATTACTTATCATTGGTGGAGTTATTAAAACAGAACATGTCTGAAAACCTGGTCAGAGGATCACTTCCATGCAGGTGTCACAATACTACCCTAAGGCTCTTGAGACAGGTTTGAGACACTTGTGATGTGTCTGTGTCTTATTTCCAGTGTTCCTGTGTGGAGTTTGCACATTTTTCCTGTGCACGCATGGATATTCTCCAGGTACTCCTGTTTTTTTTCCACAGACCACAAACATGGATATTAGTTTAATTGGTAATTCTAATTTGTCCCTAGGTGTGAGAGAGTGAATGGTTGTCTGTCTCATTTGTCTCTGTGTCCCTGTGACTTGTGACCTGTCCAGCCTGTCCTTTTCTCGCACAAGGACTGCTGGAGATAGGCACCAGGTCCCTCACAACCCTGAATGGAAATGTGGGTAAAGAATATGGATGGATGGATGGATGGATGGATGTTCAGTATTCAAGTGACAAGACTCTGTGCCTCTGCGACTCAAGCAAGAAAACTGAAAACCTCCCCAGTTGTTTAGAGAACAGTGGTTCTCAACCTTTTTTCCAGTAATGTACTCCCTGTGAAATATTTTTCAGCTAAGTACCACCTAATCAGCTCAAATATTAGTTTTTGTTTTGCCAATAAGATGAAAAATTCAGTGCTGTGCCATCAGTGACAGATTTCTTGAACTTTGCAACTGTAGACAATAAATAATCAGCAACTTAAAGGGTCCTTTAAAAGAAAAGTATTCTCAAACTAGGAGGACAGGTTGGGTCAAGATTTACAGTAATGAAATCAAATTGCCTTCTGATTTTAAAAGTAAATGTATAGTCTTGTTTCTCTGAAAGGTTTAATATATACAGTAACTGTATTGGAGTAATTATGGATGAATGCCATTTTTTTGTAAGCTTTGAAAAAAAAAAAAACTCAAGTACTCCCTAGAATGCCTTCAAGGAGTACACATACCCCCATTTGAGGAACCAGTGTTCTAGAGACAACTAGTAGCCAACAGTCCCAGCCCAGTGAGATATTACCTTTAACAGAAGCTGTAATATATGCCTACTTCTCTTGATTTAAACAGTTTTCATGAAAATATTTTGTATACAAAAATCAAAATTTTAGTTTTTATATTTCAGGTGAAGTGCCCACATAAAAACTGCATCTAAGGAAGCATTATGCTGTCATATTGCATGCGAGTTATTGTTAACCATCAGTCTCTTCTCTTTCAGCACTGTCATTGTGTCTAAAGGTGGTAAAGGGCGACCAGCAGCAGCTCGACGAAACACTGTAGATGACAAAAGCACTCTGACGCGAGTCGAAATTGGCGATTTCAGCAAAGCTACCAAGATCTCTTCAGGTAAGCAAATCAGAATCTTTTAGTGAAGTCATCTAAGTGTGCATGAAACAGCATGGCAAGCTTCTTCTTTTGTCATCTATAGAAACTGATTACACTTGTACATCCTTGTAGTATACTAATACTGGCTGTTCCATATTAATAATGTTTTTTTGCTTGTGTGTTACTGTTTTTTTCCCCCCTACTCTCTTGTGTGAGACACTGGACTGTTTAGTTAAAGGTGTAAATTTAAAGAAAAACATTCTTGATGTCAAAAATACTAAAATCTTTTAGAAGAGAATTTTCAAAACCATTTGTTGTTCACTGAGACTTGCGGCCCCCAACATCATCCTAAAACCAACAAACTCAAACTGCAGGTTTAAGATTTAAAGAAAGCTGTAAATGAAGAAGCAAAACAGGAACAGGAAACTTATGACACATGAAGGGGAAATGAAGGACAGGATGTTATTTTCTCTTTTGGTTCAGTGTGAATTATATCCTCATAACTAAGCCACATACAGTGCGTATAAAATGTATTCACCCCTTAGGTGTTTTATGCTTTTATTGCTGTCATAAATAAGTCATGGTCAATATAAATTGGCCTTTTTGGCAAAGAATCACAAAAAACAATCTTCAATGATAAAATAAAATCAAATTTCTACAGACTAATAAGTAAAAATCAGGCAGCTTCATTTTGTTGGTCACTGTTACAGAACCAAGAAGGAATGTGTAGATTATGTTTTATTTTGGAAACCAGCACAAGGCCACAGAGGAAGAGGTCGACCTGTAGCATCTTACAACAACAGGCTGATGGCGGATACAGGACTCTCCGTCCCTGGAAAAATAAAACCGACCTGACTGACTGACTGTCTAACACTCACTCACAAAAATATGTAATGTAAAATAAATGACTGGATAAATATTCACCCCTTCACATCAGTATTTAGTACAAGCGCTTTTGGCTGTAGTCACAGCACTGTGTCTCTGTGTGTCCTTTTGCCCTGTTCCTGTTAACTGTGTTTATATTTTGTAAAGCACCTTGAGTTGCCCTCTGGTATAAAGTGTGCTATATAAATAAATATGCCTTGCCTTGTTTTTTTTAAAAATTATTATTGTTTTGTCAAAACAGACAGTTGTTATTGACCGTGACTGATTTGTAATAGCAACAAATGGATAAACCATCCAATAGGGTGAATACTTTTTATAGGCCCTGTATCAAAATACTTGGACTCAAACCTGTCAAAATAGTTATTTAACTATTATTGAAATTACCTTGAATGAATCAAAGTGAAGATTTATTGCCACCTATAACAACTAAAACACACAATCTGACTGTAAATTGAACTGTATCAAAGTTGTCCTGTTTCCTTATTTTGTGTAGAACCCTTAGATAACATGTTCTGACCACCATCTGACCCTAG
>JAOXNZ010000064.1:930989-941773 GCA_028566095.1 Kryptolebias brasiliensis | reverse complement strand
CCCCAGGCCGGGATGCAAACCTGCAACCTTCTTGCTGGGAGGCGACAGCTCTAACCACTACGCCGCTGTGCCACCAGAGTAATACCATTTAAATAAAAATATGTAATGTGAAATAAGTGATTATATAAATATTCACCCCCTTTAGTTAGTAAAGGGGGCTACTACTAATTTGATCCTGAGACAACTGTCCTCAGCTTTTTGTTTCAGTGTGGTACACACCATGATACCAAACAGCACTGTGACTACTTTTCACCGTTTCAATAAGCAGACTTACTGATTATGAGTTTGAAAATAATTACAGGACACACCTTAGTTTAATATGTCCCAGCGGGCAAATTGTTTTCCACCACTTACATAACAGGTGAAAGATACTATTTATTATTTTTGCTCACTATAAACTACTCAGTCTTTTAAAGCTATCTCAGCCTGAAATATAAGCGTCAAATTTAAAATACTTTTTTTTTGTTAAACTGACCATTTTATTTATTTTAAAGGCATTTTTCCACCTTAGTACACTCAAATCTTTGACCAGTCTGGAAAAATTCCAGTCCAGTTTTGGGAAGACCCTCCTCCCACTTGAACAAACAAAACTAAATGTGTGGTTGATTATTCACCCCACGCCCTCCAGAGAGTTAAAATAAACTAATGAAACTGGCCAACCCTAACTAAAGGATTTTTGATAAATGGGTTGGCTTGTTTCCTGAGCGTTCCCTTAGTTCTGCGGTTATAGGCTCAGACTGCTGGAGAAAACAAATTGACCACATTTCCTCACTCTGCTGCTGTCTTAACTTGCTCTACACTTCATGTTTGTATTTGTAATTATTGCTGTCATTAACCTGTTTTTCTTTATTCTTCTTCTTCCCATAGAAACTAGACCTGGGCCAATCTTTCTGTGTCCCTTTCATGAAAAATAAATTTGTTTTCATTAACAGTTTTTATTTTATTCTACTGAGTAAAAAAAACAAACAAATAAAACAAAAACAGATTGTTTTTTTAGACTTTTATTGGTTAGGTCATCCAGCTACCTTACCTTCAAATTAATTTAAATTTAAATTAAAATATATATTTTTTTAAATATCTGCCAAAAAAAAAAACCTAAACTAAATATCACTTAAAAAACAAGAACAAACCTAGAAAAGTTTCTTCTAAAACACTTGAATCTCAACATCAAAGTGATTGAAATGTGAACACACTGAATCTGGATCTTCCTGTGGGGTTTCCCCTCGCCGTCTGCAGGGGCAGAGGGATTGTTTTTTAAACACCAAATGTGTTCTCTCCACTGTAAGCCACGTATAAAAATCCATCGTCATCCATCTCTTTGTCATATAGCTGCCCCATCGTGATGCTGAAACATAAAGACAAAAACATGGTTTACTTTGTTTTATGTTAAACTTTTACATTACAAGCTTGTCTTAAAGACATAATTAGTTCCTAGAGTTTCTAAAAGTAAAATGGGAGGCAGAGCTTTCAGCTATCCGGCTCTTCTCTTGTGGAACCAACTTCCAGTTTCGGTTTGTGAGGCTGACACCCTGTCTACTTTTAAGACTAGGCTTTTTTTAAAGACTTTCCTGTTTGATAAATCATATAGTTAGGGTTGGCTTGGGTTTCCTGAGTTATCACTTAGTTATGCTGCTATAGGCTTAGACTGCTGGAGGACAAACTGACCACAAATGAACCACAAGTAAACCTGCAGTTTGAGAGTGAAGTGCTCTGTTAGGAAAATATGGAGCAATAAGATCTTTAATATAAGATGGAGCTTGGTTGTTGAGAGCGTTGTATGTTAGAAATAACATTTTAAATTCTACTCTGAATTTGACAGGGAGCCAATGGAGAGAAGCTAAAACTGGAGAAATATGATCTCTCCTAACTATCATCAGAATTCTGGCAGCAGCATTTTGGATCAACTGAAGCCTTTTAAAGAGTTTTTTGAACACCCAGATAATAAAGAATTACAATAACCCAGCCCAGACATGATAAATGCATGGACCAGTTTTTCTGCACCATTTTGAAACAAGGTGTTTCTAATGAGAAATTAATAATTTTTAAACACAATTGGCTGGAAGGTTTTGTGGCTTCAAAAAGCTTTATCTGACCATCACTAATATTGCATAGGTGGAAGAAAGCGGTTCTGGTAACATTTTTAATGTGGGAGTTAAAAGACATATCCTGATCAAAAATAACACCAAGGTTCTTTACATTAGAACTGGAGGCCAAATTAATACTGTAAACATGGAAAAGACATGTAGGTTTTCCACAAATTCTGAACTGATTTTTGTCTTTAATTCACCATTTTTATTACTCCAGTGACATTGTTTAGTTGTGCTTATATGTGTTTGTATGACATTGCTTTATTTTCTCATTTTCAGAAGGGATAATAATCATTATAATCTATCCATCCATCTTCTTTACCCGCTTCTCCTTGCCAGGTTGCAGTAAGCTGGTGTCTATCTCCAGCAGTCACTGTGTGAGAGGCAGGGAACACCCTGGACAGGTCTCCAGTCCATCACAGGGACACAGAGACAAACAACCATTCATTCTCACACCTAGGGACAATTTAGAGTTACCAATGAAACAAACATGCATGTTTTTGGTCTGTGGGTGGAAACCGGAGTACCTGGAGAAAACCCATACATGCACAGGGAGAACATGTAAACTCCACCCAGAAAGACAGAGAGGACCTGTGATCTTCTTGCTAAGACAGCCCTAAGAACTACACCACCATACTACTACTACTACTAAATAATAATAATAATCTACTAGTCTTGGGCCCATGTGTGAAACATAAAAACTAGAGGTACTTCCTGTGTGTACTCTGTACTCTTGGTCAAACTAGATTTCCAGATACATGTTTAATTAGACCTGGAGTAATAAATGTCAAATAAAACGTGACGCCAATGTGAATTAAGCAACTCTCAGTTACTACCATATCAAATTTACTGCGTTATAGCCATTTTGTGTTTTCTAAGGTCAGTAGCTGTGGCAGCCATCTTTAATTGAGTTGACTCAAAAAGTTAATCACTTGGATCAATTTAGCTTAAAACTGCAGCTCAAGTTGAACGATAAGGATGAGGAGCTTCAGATATTTCTTTTGGCTGTTCCCTTTTCAGAGGTCGCCACAGTGAGTCATCCTCCTCCATCTAACTCTGTCTTCTGCGTCCTCTGTCCTCACTCCAACTCTGTCCATGTCCTCTCTAACTGCATCCATATATTTCCTCTTTGTCTTTTTCCTGGCAGCTGCATCTCTAACATCCTTCTACCAATATAGCCACTGTCCCTCCTCTGCACATGTCCAAACCATCTCAGTCTGGCCTCTCTGACTTTATCTCCCAGTCGTTCAACCTGTGCTGTACCTCTGATGACCTCATTCCTAATCGTATCCATCCTTGTCCCTCCCAAGGAGAACCTCAACATCTTCAGCTCTGCCACTTCCAGTTCTGTCTCCTGTCTTTTTGTCAGTGCCACTGTCTCCAAACCATACAACATAGCTGCTCTCACTACTGTCTTGTAAACTTTTGCTTTGACTTTTGCTGCCACCCTTTTGTCACAAATCACTCCTGAAACGTTTCTCCATCCACTCCATCCTGCGTGGACTCTCATCTTCACCTCTTTACCATACTCCCTGTTTTCCTGAACAGTCGACTCTAAGTACTTGAAGTCCTGCACCTTTGTGACCTCTGCTCTTTGTAGCCTCACTGTTCCACCTGTCTCCCTCTCGTTCACACACAGGTACTCTGTCTTGCTATGGCTGACTTTCATCCCTCGTCTTTCAAGTGCATACCTCCACCTCTCCAGGTTCTTTTCCACCTGTTCCCTGTTCTCACCACAGATCACAATGTCATCTGTAAACATCATAGCCCACAGGGATTCCTGCCTGACCTCATCTGTTAGTCTGTCCATCACCAAACCAAACAAGAAGGGGCTCAGAGCTGATCCTTGATGCAGTCCCACATCAACATTGAAGCTGGCACTCCTAGAGCACACCTCACCACTGTTCCGCTGTCCTCATACATGTCCTGTACCAGTCTAACATACTTCCCTGCCACTCCAGATTTCCTCATACAACACCACAGCTCCTCCCTCTGCACCCTGTCATATGCTTTTTCTAAATCCACAAAAACACAATGAAGCTCTTTCTGACCCTCTCTGTACTTCTCCATCAGCATCCTCAAAGCAAAGAGGATGGGCCTTGACCGATCCAGTAAGGTGTCATTTCGATGAACTCGCATGTTAGTTTTGGCAAAAGTATTTTACGCCGGATGCCCTTCCTGACACAACCCTCACCATTTACCTGGGCTTGGGACTGGCACAAGAGATACACTTGCTTCTGCTCTCTAGTGGCTGGTTTAATCTTCAGATATTTAACTAGGTTAATTAGAACTCATTTAATCAAGAATCTAATAAACACGAGGCATCAGTAAAACGTTTTGGACCAAACCACTGAGCTTTGAAACATGACGTATGTGATCTCTGACCTGGACTGAGGCACCGTCTTGTCGACGAACAGGAAGATAGCATTCTCCGACGGCAGCTGGATCCGTTTCCTGATGATCCACATGAACTGAGCCACCGTGATGTCAGACGGGACTAGGTACTTCCTCTTATCGATGTCCACTATCTGTGACCCGGACACCTTCTCCACAATCACCTGACAGACAAACAGAGATCATGTGACCAACCAGGAAGCCTCCGCAGGAGTTTTACCGTTACACCGTATTCACTCACCGGGACCCTGTCAGGGTACTTGCTGCGGATTTTGGCAGACTCTATGCATCGATGTTCTGCAGAAAAAAAGGAAACATTGGTGTCAATCAGGTGAACGTTTGGTCTGATGGCTGAACTACAACATTTGAAATGTGTTCAGTCCATCAGAGAAACAACACTTCAAATTAAAGACCTAGTATTCATTGGAGGAATGTATACCGCCTGCTGCCTTTTATTAATTTTACACTGAGATCACCTTATGCTGTTAAATTACAGAGTTTTATCAGCTTTGATTAAACCTTGAAAATAACATAATACGTTTGTGACAGCCACCTCAAATTTGGTTGACTCAAAAAGTTTATCAGTTGTAGATCCAATAAGAAAGTTCTGAAGGTTTCATTAAAATTCAACCACTGGTCCATGAGATATTTTGCTAACACTAAGGACAAATAGAGGCATAATCAGACATGGTTGTAGACATTATTTCAGCTTTGCTCTTGGCAGTAGCATGAAATATAAATAAATAAAGTGTTAATTTCAGTTTTGAAAGTTTATTTATCTGTCAGTTGTCTTTCTGTTGTTTGTTTACAAACAACAAACTTCTAGTGTTTGGCAACTAAAATACACAAACTTTAAACAAATGCAGGAGACAAAGCGGGCATTCAATTTGGAAGATCAGGAAGATTTTAAATGTAAAAGCATGGAATTTAAACAAACAAACTAAAGTATTTAAAGAATACTTTTGGGCATTTTGCTGAAATTTCTAATATCAATAAAAGTTTCCTTCCAGTTTATCTTCGTCCAGGTCTTAGTCCGATCTTAGACGTTACAGGTCCAGGAAGAGGACTCGGACCTCTTTTTTTGTGAATGTTCCCAGGCCAGAGAGCTCTGCCCCGGGGTCTCCAACCAGTGCCTGGAAAACCTCCAAAGGGAGGCTTCCAGGAGGCATCCTAATCAGATACTTGAACCACCTCAACTGACTTCTTTCGATGAAAAGGGGCAGCAGCTCTACTCCGAGCTCCCCCAGATGACGGAGCTCCTCGTCGAATCTCTAAGGCTGAGTCCTGCCACCTGACGGAGGAAGCTCCTTTCAGCTGCTTGGATCTGGGGTCTCATTCTTCTGGTCATGATCTACACCGCATGGCCATTCCTCTGAAAACGTTTAGAGGTAAAAGTTTGAACTTTGACCTCATTCAGATACAAAAAGGTCCCAGAGCTCAAGGGATGAAGCAATAATCAAAAGTTTAAATTGGATCTTAAGTCTCTTTGTTCCCAGCAGCTTGACACCGAGGTACGATTTGTTCTCATTTCTTTAGTTAAATTGATAAAAAAAAACTATTAGATATAACAATTTGACAGAAAACAGGATTTTAGCTCTAACAAGGTGATTTAATAGAGTGTCAGAAAGTCCAAAGAACTGCTTAAGACTTTTAAAAAAACTTTAATAAAGTCTGTGTTCATGGAAGCTGAACCGGGTCAAGATTGTGTCTGAAAACAGGTGAAATATTTGATGATTATCAGATGATTACAGTTTTAATCAAACAAAAACAGGAAGTCTAGAGACTAGAACAGCTCCTCTGTACTGGTGACACCTCCCAGACCATCAGGGACCGGTTCGGTACCAGGATAAGAATGACCAGACACCGGTTCAGCCACCTGAACGATTCGGTGAAGGAGCTGACGGTGGTTTTGCCCGGGACAGAAGCCAGGAAGTAGGTCATCAGAAAAAAAACCTGATGGTTCAAATAAAGTCAGGACGTGGTTGGTGAAGCAGGAGGGTTGACCCGGTTCCTCCGTTTAAAGAACCGTTAAACCCGTCACTGAATCATCACCTCTGGAAACAAAACCCGAAGGGAAGGCCCGACTCGAGCCGAACCGGCTCGAAGTGACACATTCTTCAAATTAAACCCCAAATAATCTCTCCGCAAACTCAAATAAATTCTCAGAGCCAAAAACAAAACCTACCTGTGTGAACATTTTTCACCTATATAGCGACACTAACAGCTCCGACTCGGTTCTTACCCAGGGAGTGATCCTCTTTGAACATCCATTTCATGTTGGCCGGTTCGGTCTGGTTCCGCTCGACGCAGCAGCTTTCAGACGGGACTCCCGATAAATAAGCGGCTCTGTCCGTGAGCTCTCCTCGGAGTTTCAGCTCTTCAGAGGCCGCAGGAGCCGCTAACGCTTCAGAAACACAACAACAACAACAGCAGCAGCAAACTCCACCGTCCTCCCTTCTTCTCTTCCAGACTGCAAAGCACCGCCCACACTGACGTCATTGTGGTATATACCGCTCCACCTTTTAGAAAGGGGGCGGAGAAACCTGCGGAGTTCACGGGTTTTCAAGTCAATTCAATTCAATTCAATTCAATTCAATTCAATTCAATTCAATTCAATTCAATTCAATTCAAAAATAATTTATTAATCTCAAAGGGAAATTAAATGTTGTTTTAGCTCACTATCCTGGTTTTGTTAAGGAGTTGTTGATGATGATGGCTGTGGGCAGGAAGGATCTCTTGTAGTGATCTGTCCCGATGTGTCCTTGGTCCTGGTGTCCTCAAAGAGCACCACCAGGTAATTCTCGCTGGCCTCCTGCGGAGCCATGATGGCCGAGCTCTGGAAGCGCAGGTCGTTCTTGAAGTCCTGGGTGATCTCCCGGACCAGGTGCTGGAAGGGCAGCTTCCGGATGAGCAGCTTGGTGGACTTCTGGTAGTGGTGGATCTCCCTGAGAGCCTCGGTACCAGGCCGGTAGAGGTGAGGCTTCTTCACTCCACTGGTGGCCGGGGCGCTCTTGCAGGTGGCTTTAGTGGCGAGCTGCTTCCTGGGAGCTTTACCTCCAGTGGATTTATGGGCGAACTGCTTGGTTCTGGGCATGACTGGACTTCAGGGTTCTTCACATTTAACACTTGTTGTTATGGTTACGCATCATAACAAAATGTCCAAAAGTAAAAGGTTTCAGTAAAAAAATCCTTGTAGCTGCACAGCATCCAATACCAGAGAAGTAATCATCCAAAAAAATGATTTACATCAAGAAAAAAAGAGGAATAAGTTTTCAAAAGCAACATCTCAGAATGAGTGTAACAGAGGTACTCCAACATGCAGCCACCTTGAGCGGCACCATTCTAGAAGCTATTTACCTCTAAATATTTCAGTTAAAAAAACTAATAGATGTGTAAGTGTTAAATAATCTTGATTATTTCAATAACAGTGTTCATCTACGGTCAGGATTTTGCATTTAGGACACAAAACGTTGATATTTATCAAGCTACAAATGTGGTATCTTACCCACGGAACATGAGCTCGACCACTGTACTTGTGGCTTCGTGGTCAGTTCAGCGGTTTTGCAATCCCGAGCTTGCAGGTTCGAGCACAGGTTGCGGCAGGAAGGGCATCCGGCGTAGAACAACTGTCAAATCATTCATGCGAGTTTGCTCGCTGTGGCAACCCCTGACGAAGGGAGCAGCTGAAAGAACTTAGCTACTGTATATATCATGACGCACCTGAAGAGAAATTTGTTAGAGACTTCAAGCCCTTCCTATATGTGTCAGGGTTTTGGTTTGTGTAATCTCTGTTTTTGTTTCATGCCACCGTTTGTCATTATTCACTTCTCCTCAGCCTTTCCCTTGCCTGCCTGCCACGCCCATCTACACCTGTCACTAGTCTGGTAATTACTTCACCTGCGCCCACTTGCACTAATTTCCCTCTGTCTTTAAAACCCGGTTCATTCCTTCTTGCCTTGTTCTTGGTTGATGTCCTTCTCGTTTGTTTCCTGCCTCATGCCCGCCTCGTTCCCGTTTCATGTCTTGAATTCTCGCTCCGTGTTTCTTCATGTCCTGTCTGGTTCCCCTCATGTCATGCCCGTGTAAGTTTTTGTCTCGTGTACTTTTGTTGTAGTTAGTCTGTTTAGGTTTTGCTCTTATTTAAATAAATTAGTTTTCTTTTTACAATGAGTCTGCATATTGGGTTCGCCTCCGTCACGACCGATCATGACAGAATGAACCAGTCAACTTTCAACCCAGCAGACCCCATCCCCTGTGTTGCTCTCTCTGCCGAGGAAAAAGCAGAGACTCTGTTGGACTTGCAGAGAGAACACCTGCTAAGTTTTCTTGAGGGGCCTCATCCAGCAGCAGTTTTCCCAGCGGCTCAGGGCCGCCGTCGGCGAAGGAGAGCACCGGCCGCAGCAGCTCCCACGCATCTACCAGCCACAGCAGTTTCCACATCCCCACCAGCCAGGGCAGTCCGAACATCCCTGCCGGACGCGGCAAGACGGTCGCCCATACCAGCCGCGGTGGTCTCCACGCCTTCACCGGCCGCAACAGTCTCCACGCCTCCACTGCCCACAGCAAATACCACACCGCAGGCATCATCATTTACTCCTGGTCCCGTTCCCAAGTCTTCCTCTCAGTCTCCTGAGTTGGCTTCAGCTCCATTTATCCATCAAGTAAAGAGCCTCAGAATTTCCCCCCACCAAGCTAATGGACATTTTTTCTCAGATTCACAAACTACTCATCTCAACTAAGAATAACCCGGACTCCAATCGCAATCTAGCCACCTGTAACATCATTGATACTATTCTCCGTTCCCGCCCTGGTCTTCTCAGTGTCCCTGTATTTAAAGGCTTTCATTTTGAAATCTCTCAGTTAAAGGAACAATTACTCAATCCTCCCATAAGATCGCAATCATCGCCACAGTCTGAATCCCCAGTTTTGCAACGTACTGTCTCCGCCAAGTCACCTAAGTCTGCCAAGTCCGCCAAGTCACCTAAGCCAGCCAAGTCAGCCAAGTCTCCAGAGCCTGCTAAGTCACCCAAACCGCCTCCAGTCCCTCCAGCGCCGCCTGCAGTTTCTCCTACCCCTCCTGTGCCGGTTCCGCGGACTCTTCAGCCACGTTCCAGTGTCTCTGTGGGGGTCGACGACCCTCCACGCTCCATCTTCTCAGTGGGGGTCAGCGAGGATGCTCCACGCTCCATCGTCTCAGTGGGGGTCGGCGACGACGCCTCGCTCTGGTCTGCCTCGTCGAGGGTCCAGGTGGACGCCTCGCTCACCTCTGCTTCGCCGAGGGTCCGGCAGGACGCCTCGCTCACGTCTGCTTCGCCGAGGGTCCAGCAGGACGCCTCGCTCTTGCCTGCTCCTGCCTAGCCGAGGGTCCGGCAGGACGCCTCGCTCTCGTCTGCTCCTGCCTCGCCGAGGGCGGTTCCCGGGCCGTCCGCCGGAACGCTTGCCACGCCTCGGACGGTTTCCGGGCCGTCCGCCCGAACTCTTGCCACGCCGTGGGCGGTTCCCAGGCCGTCCGCCCAAACTCTTGCCACGCCGTGGGCAGTTCCTGGACCGTCGTAAGAGCCTCAGAATGCCTTGCATTACTTGAAAGAATGCCCATCGCCTGCCGCCTTTCAAAGCAGAGCAAGAAGGGACCAAGTTACAACCTTGTCAATAATGTTAGGCGCAGAGTACGTGTTGTGAATTACTCTCAGCTACTACCACACCAAATTTTGGACCAATCTGTAAATTTTAGCCATTATTGTCCTTGCTAAGGTCTGTGGCAGAATAGAGTTGACTCCAAAATAAATCATTTGTAGAGGTACATTCAATGATTATTTTTTGCTAGTTTCATTAAAATCTGTCTGGTGGTTAAGGTATTTTGCTAAAAGACATACATATACTCACCGACCACTTTATTGGGTACACCTGTCCAACTGCTCATTAACGCAAATGTCAAATCAACCAATCACATGGCAGCAACTCAATGCATTTAGGCATGTAGACATGGCCAAGACGATCTGCTGCAGTTCAAACCAAGCATCAGAATGGGGGAGAAAGGTGATTTAAGTGACTTTGAACGTGACATGGTTGTTGGTGTCAGACGGGCTGGTCTGAGTATCAGAGGTCAGAGGAGAATGGCCAGACTGGTTTGAGCTGATAGATCGGTAACAGTAACTCAAATAACCACTGGTTACAACCGAGGTATGCAGAAGAGCATCTCTGAACGCACAACACGTCAAACCTTGAAGCGGATGGGCTACAGCAGCAGAAGACCACACCGGGTGCCACTCCTGTCAGCTAAGAACAGGAAACTGAGGCTACAAT
>JAOXNZ010000064.1:878220-891902 GCA_028566095.1 Kryptolebias brasiliensis | reverse complement strand
GGAGATAGGCACCGGCTGCCTGCGACCCGGAATGGAGAAGCGGCTAAAGAAAATGGATGGATGGATGGATGGTTGCAGCCTGTTTCTAAATAGTAAACTTATAAAAAACAATGTTTGATTTATACTTTTGCATTATTACACAGTTTTGGTCTCAAGCATTAAATAAGTATAAGTAGAGGATTGAAATTTTATCTTTATTTTTTCTGGATATTTTACCTTTTTCTCCATTTTATTCTTGAAGTAGTGGAACTAACAATTTTTAAAACAAATCTCTGAAAATGAAAGCAAATGTAAAGAAAAAAATTAGGACAATACTGAATACAGAATGTGTATAAGATTATTTTAGCTTCTCTAAATTATGTATTACTACATGTGTTTCCATCACAGATGAAGTATCAGGTCGTAATTTTTCCTCCTCTCATTTGTTTATCCTGCTGATTACGGTGCTGTGATACTGCTGCTCATTAAATGCTGCCTTGCCAATGAAAACATGCCTGCATTTATCTGAACAAAGACTAATTACAGCTCCTCATTAAGCCTCAGCTAAGCTCTATGTAACATTAAAATTCACAAAGTCTTTTGGAGGCTCAGATCCTGGAACACAGGAGGAGCTGCACATTGTCGCCTGCTCTCAGCAGTCAAAGGGAAAGAAGGAGGTTAGTAGTTCTTACAAACAATAACACAAGACGCAAATAGAAATAATGTTTGTTTTGTGTCTGACCTCACTAAAACTGGTAAAATAGATCAATGTAATATATGAAATACTTCACATCATTACACTTTGTATCTTGGTTTGATGCAAAAATATGTTTGGGTTATGTGATCCATCCACATATAAACACACCAAAATCATAACTTCATCGAAGGGTTTCACAACTGGGTTGTTCTTACGTCACAAGTAATTTACAGCCAAAATATTGTCCCAACACTGCCCAGTGACCTGACTGACTTCTTGGCTTCTTCTTGATTTTCAAACTATGGGGCCCACCAGCTGGTAGACCAACCAAAAAAAAAAAAAAAAAAAAGTTACAGGCAGAACAAATATTTAGATTTTGAAAATTTTAACTCAAACATGTTTCCTTGTTACACAAATCATGTGTTCATGGTGATTAGACCACACAGTGAGAGAGTGGGTTTATTCGTTTTCTGCCGGTCAACCAACACATTACCCAGACAGATGTCTGGAAGTAGAAGGGGAAGAATTTTTTCTGTCTTTCATGGAAGAATTGAGTTTACTAGCAGGAGAAGGTGTCATCTCTAATCAGTATAATGGCTGAAGTGGGCAATCGTCACTTTCACAGCTGAATCTGAGCGAGAAGACGAATTGGCAAATGAAGGCATTGCATAAGGAAGGATATATTGCTGTTGGAATTATAGGGAACAGTAAAAGATAAAACAAAATGTCTATGTTGTCAGAAAATTGACAGTTGGCATATGTCAGATTTGAGGAGTTGGTTGAACCCAAAGTTCAGACTAGTGATGTGCTGCTCAACACCTACTGCTCGACAGTTTCGAGCCAAATGAAACGGAAGTATCGTGACGCAGTGTTTTGATCGCTGTGTCAACACGCGAAAAAATCACGTGACCACTCCTAAACCAGGCCTCGTTCTCTCTGGTGTCTCAAGCTGCTTGTGACACGCAGCTCGTCAAGCGCTGATTCGCAAGAATCCCGAATGGGCGGGTCTTGTAGTTATTCTCAAGACTTTAAAATGAGACTGAATATCCACCCACTGTTGGTTTTTGGAAAGGTGGAAAAGTGGACATGTCTTTGTATAAGTCAGAAATAGCGAGATATAATTAGTGAGTGAGAGAGAGATTAAACAGTTAGGTTGAGTGATTTTGTGTTTATTCCAAAATTTGTGTGAGGGCCTGAGTATGAATGAAACACAGACTCATGATTTAAATACACTCTAAACTTATTGTCATTCCTCAAGTACAAAGCAGCAAAGTGTAGTGAAGCGCTGTCCTATCCGGGGATCGATCCCTCATACTCTGGGGTGGGAGGCGTAGGCTGATGCCTCTGCTCCACAGTGCGGATGCCCTTTAAACAAAGTTATCAATTTTATTCACGCCAACTGTAGTACATTGAATCAACCACTAGGTGTTGCTTTTTTGGAATGAATCGAGCGCTTCGAAACAATAGGCCATTTTCAGAGCAACTGTCTCAAAGTGGTTTAGTGTTTCAGGAAGCCTCGGTTTCACCATCACTAAAACAGACACTGAGGAGCTCCAAAGAAAACTATTTTTTAAAAGAACAAAAACAGCTGACATGGCAACAAAAACTTACAAAAGACTTACAGACTGCAGGGTACATAGGGAACGGTGACATGAGGAAATCCAGACATGCATGTAAGCAACAATGAGCCAGTGAGAAATGGAGGCTGAGGAACAGGTTATATTGAGGGACACAGTTGACTGATTACAAATGAGGGACAGATGCAGATGGGCGTGGCAGGCTGACAAGTACTGAGCTGAGGACAGGTGAATAATGATGGCACACAGAGGGCATGGGGAGCAAAAACTACACAAGAACTTACAACATAAAACTAAACACAGAAACAAGAATTAAAGCAGAATTACAGAAACAATAAGCCTAATACAAAAACTCAAAAATACCCAAATCCTGATAGCATAAAGTTAAAAAAGTTATAACATGTTAAAAAATTACAGCTTAGTCATAGTAGTGAGCCACTCAAGTTTTTAAAATGAAAACTTGATCAACACAAGCAGAAAAATTACTTTTATAAACAACATCACTGAAGAGTAAAACACCAGGACTGGGATAAAACCACATCAAATACTGCACATGATTCAAATTTTTGCATAGGCTAAAATTGTAATGTCATTCCTTTAAGGAAATGCAAGGAAATAGATTCATTTAATCCAATAATACTACATTAGCTCTTGTAAATTTTTTGGGGGTTTTTGTGCACAAATTTAACTTTATTATTATGGCTCTAAAAAGTTATAGCACAGGGTGGCACAGCAGCGTAGTGGTTAGAGCTGTTGCCTCCCAGCAAGAAGGTTGCAGGATCGCATCCCATCCTGGGGCCTTTCTGGGTGGAGTTTGCATGTGCACACGTGGGTTTATTTTTGTTCTGACTTGGTGCTATATAAATAATCTGAATTGAACTGAATTGAATTCAGTCCTGTTGAGCAGAGAGGGGGACTGGAAACTTTTCTTCCATCAAAGGGTTTTCCTAAAGGCAAGGCATGAAAAGTTTTAGAACCACACAGTTAACCTAATCACAACTGAGAAACTAAAGAAAAGTTAGGAAATGTTTCTACAGTTTCCATTTGGAAACATTTACCACATGTTGCTAAAAACTAATCTGAAACTGAATATTTTGTTTTAATTTATACTCAAAAAACAACAAGCAAAGAAAAGTTGAAAAAGTCAGAGGTTTATTAAATACATGTTTAAGCAAAGCAGCAGTGCATAAAAATAACATCAAAAACTGTTTTGAATATTTTTGTCTGTCGTGCATTTATCCTGAGGTGTATCACATGTTTGCAGCGTGTGGCTAAGATATGAGTGGGATCAACTCAAGCACCTTTCATCCTGTGGTTTTGATCATACAGAACATTGCACCACTGATCTCAAAAACTGCAAATACTTGTTGGAAATTTATTGGAAAACATCTGTCATATTTGAGAAAATTCCTATTCTAACTCTCATGTAAGAGTTGTAATGTAAACCTGAAAGAAATGAAATGCGATACAACTAAAGAAAGACTTGACCTTTTTGATTCATTTATAAATCCATTTTACTTTCTGTTGTTATTTCTTGCTGTCTGAGTGTCAGATTAATATTATCCCTTCAGGACAAATATTTACTTTATCATTTCATCTTGTAAGCATGCTTACAAGATGTCCTGCTTTGCCAGCCACTCATTTACGCTCTCATTTTGTTCCTGTAAATTATTATAGGAGATGGCTACATTTATTATACCAGGAAGCTGTGTTTCCTGGAGGCCATTTCGAGGGGTGTGGTTAGTTCCTGTTGATGAATGGGAGCTAATCGTAGGTGTCACACATAGTGTTTTTCTATCATTTATCACATCTTTAAAGGATGTCCCTCTGGGAATATTAACCAGACTGCTGCCACGGCTCCACTCTTGAAGAAAGTCTTTAGGTATAATAGAGCAGCTCTGTTCTGACATCCCACCAGGTTATGAGAAAATTCAGAAAGCTTTACCCAATTTATTTGGTTTAGACAGAAGTTATAATATAACTGAAATCAATTATTTAATAAGATCCCGCAAAAAAAAAAGGTTACTGTTGTAGTAGTGATTACTGTTAAATTCAGAAAAATTCAGGGTAACTTTCTTTCTTTTTACTAAACCTGTTTGTGATGTGACAAAATGTCACATTTCACATAAAAATGGACATAAATAACTCCATAGAGGAATGCAGTCTCAAGGTATTTTGTGAAAATGTCACAGAGAAGAGTATCAGAGTTCAACACAATCACATAGGTTCTTTTAGACCACTGTGTACCTTTCAGAAGGATAGGATGTTTTATTTTGACATCCCTACAGCGATAGTCTCAGTCCAGACTGTTTTCTACTTTTCATTTCTTGAAGACTCATTTCTCTTGAGAACACTTCCTCTCCAGAAAGAGACACAAGGGGTGTCTTAAGCTCAACTTGGAGCCAATTTATTCATGCTTTCAATCTATATTTTTACCCACCTTCAACTTCAGATGGAACTTCATTTTTCTCATTTTTGGCAGGAGCAAATTATCTTTGGCAGTTAATCTACTTTACCTAAAAAATGGCCTCTAGTGGTCTACAAGTCAAATGTGTTGCAGTGTATCTTCTGGTGCTCTCGTGAGACAAAATGCTCTTGATAAACATTGTGGCTGTATAAAAGCATTCACACTGTCAATTCACAGTAGTTCTGGACTCAAATGTTGACAACCAAAACCTGAGACAGTGGTAGTCAAAAGATTAATCTGCAATGTTGAAAATACTGCTGTTTGACCAGAATAGGACTCAGAAAGTCAGGAGGAGTGGAGATGGGTTTTAGGTAATCCAGGTAGTAAATGGCTTTGTTGAATTTGCAAGAATTCAACCCTTATTTATTATTTATTTTCTTGTTTCAAGGTCTGAGGAGTGGGGCGGGCTTGAGAGTTCCAGGAGATTGAGGAAGAAGAGAGGGAGAGAGAGACAGGTTGTTGGTGGAGAAGGGGCAGGCAGGTGAGTATTCAAATAACGACTATAATGGGCTAAAAAGTGTGAGCACAACCAACTGGGTCTCAAGTACACAAAGAAAATTCAGTAAAAAAAAAGACAACAAAGAGCAACAACTGTCTAGCAACAACAAGGGCCTATGAGGGAGACAACACAAGCAGGATTACTTAGGAGTTCTTAGCATTGGAAGCAAGCTCTTAACAAGGAATACACAAATGTTTGTATACTGGTATGCAATGGCTGATTTCTACACTCCCACTCTGAATTCACTTAATGATAATGCCCACTGACATACAAGACAATAAAATTGACCTAGATTAATTAATATTTCTGTTTGCTGCAAATTCAGTTCAAAACGGAAAAATAATCAGCATGACCATATTTTTTTCCTTCTCTTTCATAATCATTTCCTTACTTTTAAAATCATGTATGTTGTGTAACTTTCTTAAAATAGCATTCTTATTTTAAGCATTTCTTTGATTATAGTATTTTGACGCAATCATTTATTTTTTTCACAAATTTTTCACAAAAATATTGATTAATAGATAAAGACAAAAATGCAGTTAGGATAAACAAACAAACAAAAAAAATAATTAAATGAGGTAAGGTGAAATTGGGACAAACTTGGATTGCAGATCTTTCTGGAATAATTCAGACATTGGGGACTTGGCTGGTCCTGCAGCAGCAGCAGTTTCATCAATCTTTGATCTCTGAGGAGGATCATTTCAGTTTTTGGCTCACGTTCAGGATCTTTTTGTTCCCGAACTGTCCTGAGATCTCAGTATCCCTCAGATACTAAGTCCAACCTGGTTACATCAGCATTGCTGCTGCTGCCGCCAGTCCTCCAACATCTGCATAGGATCAAATTCTGTCTGACATGCTGCCTATGTTAGACTTTGCCATTAATGCAATTAGTTAATTCAACAAGCTCTTGATGCTGTTCAAAAAACACATTGGTAAATGAGCTTTTCTTTTACAAGTTGACAGAGCTGAGAATTTGCTTTTTCAACCAGCTTGTTCCTCAGCCTGGCTTGCCCTGGCTCTCCTCGTCAGCTGATGATTTGTGGGTCTCACAGGAGAAGAACGATACAAACTCCTCTAGGTTAAAATCTGCAAACAATAAGTCTTCTTCGCGGTGATGGATTGCGTACATCCTGGCCCATTTGTCTGTGCTTTACACTCGCTTGTATCAATGGTTGAAGAAACTTTGCTTAACATGCAGTCCTGAGTGTTGGCCAGTCACAGCCAAGCAGAGACAAAGACAAGACTAAAAAGCAAAAAGAACATAAGGTGAATATCTCTTTAACTCTGATAACATTTTATCAAACATGTTTTTTTAAATTCATAATTGTTTTTAGGAAATACTTTTTCTAAAGGTCAACGTAATTTAAATATCGTTCAGAACTTAACAAGTCACAAGAAGCTTAAAAAGTGTGTGATAAGGCTGAGAGAAGCACATGATGTGAATTTCTTTTAATCAGTCATTATTTCAAAGAACAAAAACCTATCCAAGTCAGGTGAGGCGGAAGTGTTTTATTCTCCAACTTACCCGTGGCATTTTTTAAGATGCAGAAAGGGAATATATATTACCAATATAACTTTGATGTACACACTGAATGAAGCGACATGTTCAAATTCTTTGACTGATACTCTACAGCTAGTTTCACATATGTAGCATTCCTCAACAAGCTTTAATGGATGGATAGTAGACACACATAAAACTCTTACTCTGTTAGTTTCTACCTGACAAACTGATTCTCTCCATACTTACTACTACTAAGTATGGAGAGAATTTTACAAAGTGAATGGTAAAGTTGTTAACACACATAATAAACATTGTCAGTTATTGGTTTTTTTTCATCCATACATGTTAAATTTGGGCTGAGCCCACACACCAAGTAGCACCCTGTTTTTATGTAACTGACCTGCTCTACTTTTAAAGTTTATATTAGACTGCACAGTATGAGGTTTAAATATTGTGCTGGACAATCATGTGAAGCTACATCAAGAATGTTCTGAAAACAGCTCCATTTGGTTGTAGGTCCATCTGTGAAAAGCAACAGAACTGCCCTCTCTTATTTGCTTAAAAGAACTGTTGCGTCATCTTTTGTACGTTGGTCCAGTTTTTAACCGCCAAAAAAATTCGCCACATCCGTGTTTTGCTAATTAAAAGTTTACTGAGCGAAAACACAAACTTTTACTTAGAATTTGCACAAGTCTGGAGCACTTTATTTTTAGCATCTTTTGTACAGACATCTAATCCATCAGCTTCTTACTGGACCAGCGATTTGCTTCATGTTCAGCCATTGTCAAGCTAATTGGACCTCTAGAGGAATAATTAGATGGTTCGATTAAAGTGACAGGGCTTCTTGGCTTCACTAACAAATGTCAAGTTTCTTCCTTTTGTACTGCAGATCATGGTTGTCGTCAGCATAGGAGATACAATCTGTACACTTCAAATTTCATAAAAACATGTCCACCTTTTTGGTTCCAAAATGCTCATGTGGTCTTTTTAAGGCATCATTCTGCTCTTCAGTTACTTTCACTTACCATACAAATGGAGTCCATATGTCACTACATTATTAAAGTGTTTTTTTGCAGTAGCATTAAAATATTGACAACCCCGATTGGAATCCTTAAGTAAGTATTGTATTGTAATAGTTATTTTTGTTTCAGTAGTTTTATTTATATTTGCATAACAATTTACACTCTCTTCCCTTAAATTGTTGCTGCACTTCTTGAGGAATATTTAAAAATCGTATAAAGTTTCACTTTAAAGTTTTCAAATTCATACACGAAAGCAAGGCAAAAAATTAAGCTTTTTGTACCTGTATTCTTAAGGGTTGAGTATGTTGGCTAATTAGTTACAGAAACAGCAACCAACAAGTTTAAGGTCAAACATTCAAACTTATTGTTAATAATTAAAAGTTAATAATTAAATTTTACTTATATAAAAAACAGGCTTATTTAAATTTAAAGGTTCAGTATCAGTATCTCTCTATCTTCAACATAGTTGTGAGTGATGCCCAGCATACATTGTCACTTCCACACATTTTCTATTCCTGCTTTTTCCTCTTCATGGCTGCAGGGAGCTGGTGCCTAACTTCTGTGATCAATGAACAAGAGGCAGGGTACATGCTGGACAGGCTGTCAGTCCATCACACGTGCACACTTACACCAATGACACTCACATTTACACCCACACATGTATGTTTTTGGACTGTGGGTAGAAACCAGAGTATCTTCAGATGCAAACATGCAAACTTCATGCAGAAAGGTCGTAGCCTAGTTTTGAACGTTGCTACAAGGCAACAGTGCTAACCAACTGTGCCAATCTCCATCCCTACAGCATCACTGCACCTGCAAAACAGTGTTTCTCATATTCAATAGACAAATATGCAAGAACATTCCTGTTATTTATTCATCCATTTCCGTTACCTTTATCTCCTTTCCAGGTAGCAGGAAGCTGGTGCCTTTCTCCAGCAGTCACTGAGGGAGAGGAGAGGTACACCCTGGACACATCACAAGACCATCACAGGGACACATAGAGACAAACAACCACTAACCTAGGAAACAACTCTAACCACTGAGCTGCTGTGTTTGGCTAACATTTGGCCAACAATCCTGTTAAAAATAAATAAAATTGTACACATCTTCAGTGAGTGTGCACTTTTGGGATTGATGTTTTCTGTATTCAATCAGTTACTTAGATGACAAGCATGTCTTAAAGACATAAAAATGTGGATGACATTTAATTTTCTGCTTTTAAACTCAAACAAGACAGAGGTAGTGGTTTTTGGACCTGAGCATCTTAGGAATACACTCTGCAGCCATTCATTTCCCCTGGATGCCATTAATTTGGCTTCCAGTTCTAATGTAAAGGACCTAGGTATTATTTTTGTTATATGTCTTTTAACCCCCACATTAAAAATGTTACCAGGGCCACTTTCCTCCACCTACATAAAATCACTAAAATTAGAAACATCTTGTCTCAAAAGGAAACATCTTATGTCTAGGCTGGACTACTGAAATTCTTTAATTATTCTTTATTATCTGGGTGTTCAAAAAACTCATTACAAAGTCTTCAGTTGATCCAAAACACTACTGCCAGAGTTCTGATGAGTTAGGAGGAGAGATCATATTTCTCCAGGTTTAGCTTCTCTCCATTGGCTTCCTGTCAAATTCAGAATAGAATTTAAAATCTTACTTCTAACATACAAAGCTCTCAACAACCAAACTCCATCTTATATTAAAGATCTTATTGTTCCATATTTTCCTAACAGAGCACTTCGCTCTCAAACTGCAGGTTTACTTGTGGTTCCTAGAGTTTCCAAAAGTAGAACAGGAGGCAGAGCTTTCAGTTATCTCTTGTGGAACCATCTTCCAGTTTCTGTCCATGAGGCTGACACCCTGTCTACTTTTAAGAATAGGCTTAAGACTTTCCTTTTTGATCAATCCTATAGTTAGGGTTGACTTAGGTTTCCTGAGCTATCCTTTAGTTATGCTGCTATAGGCTTGGACTGCTGGAGGACAAATTGACCACATTTCCTCACTCTGCTACTGTCTTACTCGCTCTACTGTACTTATTTCTATCACTAACATGATTTTTTTTGTCTTTCTTCCAGTAGAAACTACATCTGGACCCGTCATTCTATGTTTGTCTGTGTCTCTTTCCTGTCCTCTCAAACCCCAGCCGGTCTAAGCAGATGACCGCTCGTCCTGAGCCTGGTTCTGGTTCTGGTTCTGCTGGAGGTTTCTTCCTGTTAAAAGGGAGTTTTTCCTTTACACTGTTGTCAATGTGCTGCTCAGGATGGCAGACTGGAACAAAGTGAAGATTCAACACAATCTGCTGGTTTCCTTAGATAGATAACTTTTACTAATTGGCTTTTTGTAATGTATGTGAATGTTTTGTACATGCCTTGAGACGACTTTTGTTGTGACTTAGAGCTATATAAATAAACTGAATTGAATTGTAGAGTCTGTATGTAGATTTTTAACAAAGAAAACACAACAAAAGGGAAAGAGACTTGGGCAAAACACTTCACCTGCCTAGCCTACTGGTTTTATTCTATGTTTGTTTGTCTCTGTCTCTTTGATGTCTTCTCAAACCCCAGCCGGTTGAAGCACTCACAAACTGAGTGACTGTGAAGAAGGAGAATACTGAGACAGGCCACCAAGATACCTGTGAGCACTCTGAAGGAGTTCCAAGCTTCAGCAGGTGAGATGAGAGAGATTGTACTACAACAACTTTTGCCCTGGTTCTTCACCAGTCTAAGCTTTATGAGAGAATATCAAAGAGAAGATCAAAGAGAAAGCTACTGTTGAAAAAAACTCAGATTAAATCTCGACAAGAGTTTATCTAGATTGTTTAGAGATTCTAGTTTAGAGACACAATTTAGGATGGCTGCCACAGCTTTGACCTTGGCCTACATAAAAATGGCTATAAGTTAGTGAAGTTTACAGATTTCCACATAATTTTACATTGACTTAAAATTTGGAGTGGTAGTAGCTGACTTCAAGTGCTAACAGATCATGTAAGATCACATGAGATACTGAATGAGATCACACATAATGTCATTTTCAAGGTTTGACCAAAGGCACTCTCACTGCATCATTTATAAACGTAAGATTACCTTGATCTTTAAATCTGATGTCAAAGGCTGCAGGTGATATGCACTCGTTCAAGGAATGCAAGGTCTTTAATTTATTACAACGGTATACCAATTCAGGAGATAAACTCACTACATGGGGCTCAGGAGGAAGTCAGTTGTTTGGTTGAAAATTAATTTAATCAACATCTAAACAGTTTATAGACATCTAGGCTAAAATCTAACTCAGTCTGGTCTAAAACTGAATGTTTTGAGGAACCTAGTTGTAGATGTTGAAGAAAAACAAGGACTTCCAAAGTGGGACTCATACTCTGTGTGAGCGAGCACTCTGATTAGCTAAAGCCCTTTTGTCATTAACCCTTTATGAAGACCTGCCAAAACTGATTCCTGCATTGGATTGTACATAATTTCTTCATAATTTATAACAATTTGGGTCAAATGGAAGGTTAAGACCTTGATATGATCCAGGGGACCCCAGCTGAGGATCACTGTGACTTAAGAACTTGACATGTTTCGCCATTGGGATTTTGTGACACATCTTTAAAAGAATGATATATAATATACTGAACTGTAAATATAGTTATACCATTTTGGATCAGCTGTACCACAGCTTTTGACTCAGGGTTTTCACTACAGCATTGGAGGTGGTGATCATGTGCTGGTTTGTCAATGTTTACTCAATAGACAAGGATATTAAAAAGCTTTATTTGACTTCTCACCATCAATTTGACAGTCTTTTGTGTCCCTGTTGTTGCTGAGTAATAAATGAACAAACTGTGGATAGTAGCAAATTTCTTCACACAGTATTATCTCACACAAGGGTCCTTTGTTATTTTTTGTCCTCCACTCACTTAGTTGCGTCTCTGGCGCCACCGTTTGAATGGAAGTTTTATCATTGCACATTTGTTGTCAGCGAGTAGCCTGTGCCATCAGAAAAATCTAGGCAGTATGCTACTGTTGGCTGAAGGACCTGGCGTCCCCTCCCAGACAGGTAAATTTGATTAAATTTTTATCACACAGGTTTTTTGGTCAAGAGTAAAGTGAAGCAGGCAGGAAGGCCTATTTTCCATTATCTCAGTAGAATTTTAGAATTTCAGAGTAGAAGGTGTCAATAACTTGTTTTTATTTTACTGTTCTACATGCTTTCATAAGAATGATGTCTGACTTATTTTGTCTTGTTCTAGGTTACAAATCAAACTTTTTTAGCACTTGCAAATTTGGTAACCATTTGATTTTGTCCCCTGAGACAAACTTATGCAAATATCTTAGTGAATACAAATGTATAAATAGGAATGTTATGATCTTATATAAAAGCAAACATTTTCCTCCCTGATGTGAACTATGCAATTAAATTAAACTAGGTTTTAGTGTTTCTTAAGCAGATGGAAAAAAAACAAAAAACAGGTTCATCGTCTGTATCCTCCATGCCCCTTGACATTGAAAGATGAAACTTTCTCCACTGATTTATTTTGCACAAAACGTTTATTTATCGCAGGGAACTCACATCCCTTTGCTCAGTGTGGATTTAAAGCAGACCCTGCAGCTCCAGGAGACTATTCTCTGGGGACCAGCTGGCCTGCTGCTTTCTCTCAGCGGTCATGATGGATGGTGTAGGGGAAGAACAGGACACATTTCCCATAAGGCAGAGCATCTCACAGCAGGTTAAACATCTTTCAGTGGGGAGCTGCTTCAAAGACACTTGATTTGAAACCTGAGACACATCCACAGAATGTACATGAGAAGTGGACATAGCGACTGTGAGTGCACAAGGATGGTAATCTGCAGCTGTGTCAGCTCAACTGGGTTGTGGATATCAGGAAGGTTTTTTTTAATGTGAGGCTGGAGACATTGGATCAAACATTGTTACTTGATGCTGCTTTCCCAATCTATAGGTTGGCCAGGCAGGTGGTGGGGGTGGGAATTTTTAGGCACTTTAACAATTCAATTACGATTCAGACATAACGTGGTATCTCACTGTGCTGTGACTGCTGGAGACTAGTTGATGACTCAAAATTGTGAGAAAATGGCAAATTCTAAGTTGCAGTCTCATTGAATTCTGAGCATTAGCAACCAAGAGATCAGCGAGCCATGTACTTTTCATATTCACAGCTTAGAAAACTTTTCCAGGCTATCCACATAATTTTTTGCTTAGCACATCATACCTCACTTTGTACCCACTTTGGCAGCTGCCGCTACGTTTATGATTTATTCTACTGGAATACTCTTAAGAAATAAAGACAGGCAGATATAAACTAGTTTTTTAAATTAATTAATCATTAGTTATTGAGAACCCCTGCAAACATTTGAAGACATGCTGGAGGCTTCTTCGTCAATGTCATTTGCCAACTAGTTTCCACTTTCCATCTGTCAAAGCCCATATTTGACCTTTACAATGAGCAGCAGTTCTTCTCCTTCATTGGGTGGAAATGTGTGCACAACTTGTGTGGTTCTTGGTAATGTCATTTTCCCCTTTAACTTTATAAAAGCCAATTACTAGCTTTTAATGCAGAATGTGCTGCTTGTGGTTCTTGGTCATGTCTCTCTTGTGTGCATGCCAAAAACCTTTTGGGCACTGAATTTTTTGCACTTCTGAGTTCTGCTTTTTGTTTCTCATTATGTTAATAACTTTAAATAATAATAATTTTTTGACATTTTAAAATCAATTTAGAATTGTTCATGTTAGCATCACAATGACTATAAAACAAGGTATAATACCACTCCTGATTTGTGGGGATGCAGTGTCTTTTTCCAGGTAGTCTGAGCTCAGTCAAAGGTTCTGAAGTGTATTTATATATATATATCCATCCATCCATCCATTTTCTTTACCCGCTTTTCCATTCCGGGTTGCGGGGAGCCGGTGCCTATCTCCAGCAGTCAC
>JAOXNZ010000064.1:846139-857291 GCA_028566095.1 Kryptolebias brasiliensis | reverse complement strand
TCTTTATGTTTGAAGCCTGAAATGTGGCAAAAGGTTGAAAAGTTCAAGGGGGCCGAATACTTTCGCAAGGCACTGTATCTTTATTTCAAAAGTTACTCTAGTTGATTGAATCATAAACACAGGGGTGACTGCTGAGTTTGGTGCAATGTGAGCAAAGGTGGGAAATGAAATACTTTGCATAGCCTAGAATTCAGTTTTGCTAGCCGTGGATATGAAAATAGTGTTAGATTTCCAAAACTGACAGTTTAAAATGTGACTGGATGACTCGCTGGTCGCTTGGTCACAAATACTGTTAGGATTTGAGTTATTTTTTGTTTCTTTTGTATTAGGGTTTTTGTTTTAGGTTTCTGTAGTTCTGTTTTATTTCTTGTTATCCCTGTGTTTAGTTATTTGTTGTAAGTTCTTGTATAGGTCTTCTTCTTTTGGATTTTATTGGCGGTTGGCAAACCAACTTAAGGTGCATTTACTGCCACCTACTGGACTGGAGTGTGGACATCAATGATAATCAGAGGTTCTTGTATAGTTTTTGTTCCCTGTGCCCTTTGTGTTTTTGTCATTGGCCCGGTCCCAATACTCGCACTACACCCTACGCCCCTCTATGAAGTGTGTACTCAGTTGAAGTGCACATAAGGGTTCGTGTGCGCAGGTTACAAGCATGCAAAAATTGGAGAATTGGGACAGTATGGGTTACGTCAAGGTGCCAGTAAGATTTTAAAAGTACAGTATAGGTATTTTTGCTTTCCAAAGTCATTGGAGGAGGTATTTGGCTGTTCAAATGTGTTTTGTTATAACCTGTTGAATACGGAGCAAAGTATGATGGTATTCACACATGTACAGTGGAGTGAAACAATTATTATTTCAATACTTTACATTTGAAAACTGTTTGTTTTCATGACAGACGCAGCTTGCTCTGTCACCACTGCCATATTTTCGCCTTTTAATTCAAAACCCTTTTATTATCAATAAAGATAATATAAAAAAAAATTTAAAACGTCACATGCAGCGATGAATTCTGGGTAAATACTTCAAGGAAGTCCGCCTGGATGCGGGCTTAGCCTAAGTGCAAATGTAGGATGCAAAGGGAGCGGGGCAAAAGACCACTCTGGAGAATTGGGACACACTATGCACTCAAACCCTTCAGCATGAACGCACATTTGAAGGACACAAGAGTGGAACAAGGGTGGAAGTGCGAGTATTGGGATCGGACCATTGTCCACGTATCCTCAGCGCAGTACTTGTCAGCCTGCCACACCCATCTACACCTGTCCCCAGTTTGTAATCAGTCACCTGTGTCCACTTCCCAATCACCCTCTGTCTTTAAAACCTGTTCATTTTCTTCACACTGTCTGGTTTCCTTTCGTTTCCCTTGTGATCGCTGTGTTTCCTGATACTAGTAAGTTTGTGTTATTTAGTTTCTGCTACCACATCACCATTTTGTTGTTGTTCTTTTAAAATAAAACGGTTTCAGTTTTCGGTGGCACAGCGGAGTAGTTGTTAGAGCTGTCGCCTCCCAGCAAGAAGGTTGCAGGTTCGAATGTCCCCCGCCTCTCGCACAGTGACTGCTGGAGATAGGCACCGGCTACCCGCGATCCGGAATGGAGAAGCAGTTAAAGAAAATGGATGGATGTACGGTTTCAGTTTTCTTTTGAGCTCTTGTGCCAGTCTGCATTTTGGGGTCAAGCTACTCACCTAAACTGACAAATACTCAAAACTCAGTGAGACTCTGCAACAGAAAATTTGTCCATTTCCTCTGATTTGGGGTTGTCAACTAGTCTCCAACAGTCACAGCTCAGTGAGATACTACCTTTATTGCTTTTTGCACAAACTTAATGGGTCAATTACACAACTGTAAACAGATGAACGTTTACCCACCCCACCCCTCTCTGTTCTCAATGTTTACTAAAGATCATCTGTTTGACAGACAAATTTGAAAAAGGCCCATAACTAGCCCACAAGCTGCTTGTTGAATGGGCCTGCTTTAAAGTTTGTTCTTGATGTCCATTTTTTAGATTAGGAACCTTTTTTAAAAATACATATGTACTTCTAAACTTTAAAAAGCTTTTTTTTCCATTCATTTATAATAAATAAGAGCACTTGAACTTAGAGTGCATTTCCTTACTGAGCCGTCTCTGTTCATGATCATTTCTACAGGGATCTTTTAAAATGTTTGTATAAAATATTGTTTCATAAAATGGCTCGTGAAGCCACACTGACAGTTAATGGACTTCTGTTTATGGTGATGTTTAACGTGCAAAAGGTTTTGGCTTGAATCTCTGTAGGTATTGTATGTAACTTATGGTTTATCTGCAGGTCTGTGATGTAAAAAAAGAAAAATAATTCAAGTACTGGATTAAGATGGCTGATAATTTATCTTAAATGCATCAGAATGGTACTGTAGACAAAAGATTTACATTGGGACATTTGTAATTTTTGATTTGTGTTGCAAAGTGCAGAGCAAAACTGTTGTTGAATGGCACATGTAAAACAAATTAATGGGTTTCAGAGCTTAGCAATGCCAGAAATGTTTTTGGTCTGAAGGGGTCTCAGTTTGAACTTTCTCTGCTACTAAGCAACAAAAATGTTTCACTCCCAACCTAATAACATAAAGATTTTTCTAGAAAACTCTGTGACCTCCCACCTTCCATATTGGATGGTAACCTCCCACTCCTCCAGGCAATGAGGAGACAGAGCAGCCAACATGCAGTAACAGGATTACAGGAGGAATGGAAGGAAGGATGAAGGAAACCAAAACTGATTGATTCATACCTGAGTGGAGATTCCTGAATGTCACCTTTCTCTTTGATTCACTGACCATCAGCTACATTAACAGTGACATGTTTCACATTCTCAGATAAACAGCACCAACTTTCACTCTCCCAGGGTTCATTATACTGAATCTTACATGTATTCCTTTGTCTTCCTCTGCTCTTTCTGTCTTTCTTTCTTGTGCGCATGCATGAGTGTCTGTTGCAAGAGTGGAGAGGAAAGTGGAATTGAACTTCTGATAAAAGGTTTGAGGTGGTGTTTCTCTCTTTTAAGTGGTGATATTCTTTTATTTTGGGCACAATTGTCTATAAGCACTTCAGGTTTCAAAGGAGGGTTTTGGTGTTCTGTTCGGCAGCACCATCTGGGTGCGATGGCTGGCAGAAACTTTAGGAGTCTGTCCCGTTGATGCGGTATTAAAATACGAATGAGCTTGGATTATTCGGTTAAATAATGTGCTTTAGTGGTAGGAGAAGTGGTCTGATAAGAAAACGTGAAAGCAGTGCGTAGGACGAATAATACTGTTGTTTGTTCCTAGATCCTTTTGACAAAGTTAACACTGTTGTTGAACAAGGGATAGTTTTGAGAAATATCCACACTGCTGTGTTTCCCCTAGTGAATCCAGCAAAAAAAAAAATCATCCAGTCAAACTTGCCACCATTTATTAGTAATGATGTGTTACTGAAAGAGTTATCACATCATGAGCAGATTGTATCAACTATGGAAATGCTTAGTTCAGGTTGTAAATCAGCCAAACTGAAACATAGTGTGTCTTTCAGGAGATAAGTGTACATGCTTTTATTAAATGAAAATAAGGAGCTGAACATAAACTCAAAGTGGATGGTTTGACAATACTATTTTTGCAAGGACTGAAATGCTGAAATGTTTTGGGTATGGACAGGAGGGGCATTTAGTGTGTAATTACCCTGAAAAAAACCCGAGAACCAGAGAATGAGTCCACTCAGACTGTTGGAGGGGCAGCAAGAAGAGCCTCTGCAGACAATGACAGTGAGCAGAGGGGGGCAAATGTCAGAGTCAGACATATCTCCACTTGTGTGGATGAAATAAGTCAGAAATTTGTTGAGGAAGAAAGAGTACAGGAAGAATTGGTGAGGTAATATCTAATGGAGAGAAAAAGGCTGTGTTTATAAAACCAAATGCAAAGTTAAAAACAAGACAGTCAAAAGTGATAAGACCCTCAAAAAAATGCAGGTTAAAAAAAAAGGTTTTGCAAGAAAGTGAGTCAGATGTTTTGTCTGACAGTGACAGAGAGACTTTTTTCAATTTTCTACTTGTCAGACAACAAATGGGTATAGTCTTGAACAGATCGGTAGCTTTTTAGAAGTAACCAAAGAAAAGAGAGCTGTGGCTCTGGATGTTTTTTTGTTTTTTTTTCTTGATTCAGCTAAGAGCGTGATGAGACAAAGAAGTCCTGAATATAATAATAACAGTGAAGTTTATCACCTTAGAATAATTATGCTGTACTTTTTCCATATTATTATCCTTTTATATCTGGTTAGGAGTATGATAATGTCATCTTTAAGTCTGAATGATGCAAGAGATGCAAAAAAAGAGCTGTTTAATGCACTTTTAAGAACTATAGGTATTATTGTTGCTTTTGGTCAGGAGACTCATAGCAGTACTGATAGCAAAATTCACTGGAAGAAAGAATGTGATGGTAATCTTCATAAGAGCCATAAATAATCCTTGACTGCAAGAATAGCAATTGTGTTTTTCAAAAAACTTCTAACAGAACTTTTTGTGGTTGAAGAAATTCTTCCAGGGAGTTTGCTGACAGTGAATACATAGTCAATACAAAAACTCAACTTTAATATTTCTAAATCTATATTGTCCAACAAATCTAAATGATCAATGCGGTTTTGTTTATCTTTAGAAAAATTTGGTGTTTGGTGTTCTAAACATGGCATAAGTAGTATTCATGGACTCAATGTAAAGGTAACTAAATTACTTTGGCAAGACTTGATAGATTGTATTGTCTTGAACATCATTTACAAATGTTTAGATCATGTTTTTATGTCCTGTTGGGTTTTCTAACCATAGCATGGTAGTAGGAAATTCTTAATGGAGTGAAACCTAAGAGTGGCATTTAAAAATTGTTTCGTTAAATGATGTTTTTTAGTGAGTGTTTCTCTTTTTTCCTGGAAGCAGTGGAAGACTAAGAAATCTCAATTTGTTTCCATACAACAGTGGTAGGATATTGGAAAAATACAAATTCAGCGGTTTTGTACTCAATACATATGCAATGTCACAAGAGAGATTTTCCAGTCAATAAAGGATCTAGAGACAGACATAGTGGATCTCCAGAATTTGATTGGGTCCACAGGAGATCGAGATCATTTTCAGACTCTCAAAAAGAAAAAGGTTGCTTTGGCCAAATCGGTAGGGATTGGACTGTAGGGGGTTTTAGATTGATTACATTTTCAAAATATTACTGAAATGGATGCTCTTTCTAAATTGTTCAGTTTGGGGAAGAAAAATGGTCAAAGTTGACTCATTCGCTGTATTCATTCAGAAGATGGAAATGAAATGACATAACCAACAGAAATATGAAAAAGAGTTGTGGACTTTTTTTCAAAGCTTTATTGCAGTGACTACAGAGACAATTCTGACACGACGGATCAGTTTCTAAATAATCTGCCACAGATTTCAGCACAGGACAACAGACTTGGAGCATCCTCAAACCCTGCAAGAACGGCAGGCAGCACTGTCGAACATGGAAAATGGTAAAGCTCCTGGGATACATGGTCTGCCTGTGGAGTTTTCTACAACATTTTGGTCCTTGTTGGCAAAAACATTATTAAAAGTTCTAAATGAAAACATATCAAGGGGAAGACTACCCCTTTTCTGTCCTAGAGCTGTGGTCACTCTATTCCCTAAGAAAGGGGATTTTTTTGTGAAATTAAAAACTGGAGACCAGTAAGTCTGTTATGAGCTGAAATTTTCTCAAAAGCTTTGGCAAACAGATTGAGAAATGTGGTTGATTAAGTTATTCATGTTGATCAGTCATATTGCTTTCCTAGCAGATCAATAAGAGAGAAAAAAATAAAGTTTGGTCTGATTTCCCTTGACCAACAAAAGGCATTTGATCAGGTGGAGCATCAATACCAATGAAATACTTTAGAAGCTTTTGGTTTCTGCCCTGGTCCCATTACCATGATTAAAGCTTTTTATTGTGACATTAAAAGTGTTTTCAACTTTATTGGTGGTCTAAGTGCTCCTTTTATTGTAAAGAGGGGTATTCAATAAGGTTGTGGAATGTCAGGTATGCTTTATTCAAATAGTATTGAACATTTGTTATGTCAGATTAGTAAATATTTAAATGGAGCAAAAATATTTTTCATTAGATCTTTCTGCAAATGCAGATGATATTGTTTGGATGTTCTAAAACTGACAAAGATTATAGAATGTTTTGGCAAAATTTCTTCTAAAATAATCTGGGGTAAGAGTAAAGCAATGTTAGAAGGTAGATAGCAAAGAGATAAACCTAGGCATGAGTGGCACAGCAGCGTAGTAGTTGGAGCTGTCACCTCCCAGCAAGAAGGTTGTAGGATCTCATCCCGGCCTGGGGCCTTTCTGGGTGGAGTTTGCATGTTCTCCCTGTGCACACGTGGGTTTACTTACTTTGGTTTACAGACCAAAAAACATGGTTAGGTTAATTGGTAACTCTTAAATTGTCCCTAGGTGTGAGTGAGAGTGTGAATGATTGGTTGTCTTGTTTCCCTGCGATGGACTTGCGACCTGTCCAGGGTGTCCCCCGCCTCTCGCACAGATAGGCACCGGCTCCCCGTGACCCGGAATGGAAAAAATGGGTAAAGAAAATGGATGGATAAACCTAGGCTACCTGATGAATGGAAGTGAGAAAAAATGATTTAAAGTGGAAATGAAGTGTTTTGAAGCCAACATAAATAAAAAAAAGTTATAAAAGGTGCTTGTTTTCAGAGTCTCCCATATTAAAAAATTTACACTAATTTAAAATGAATAAACAAGGATTGAAAAAATTACCAAGGTCTCTTCGGCATTTTCCATGATCACTCAGAAGTGTGATGTATCACATGCCAAGCATAGGAACACAAACAAGGCTGTAAATAGCATATAAGAATAGTGTGTGGGAAATATGGTTCAGTGCATTGCAATTAATTGTGTAAACTGACCCAAAACTACAACAGCTGTGTCATTCTTCAGCTACCCAAAGGACGAAAAAGTTTGATGGATGTGGTTAGTTTAGTACTAGTTAGTTTTAACCAGTACTGGTTAGTTTTATCTTGTTAAAAAAAAATTCTTATTCTTCTGCTTCCATTTTTTTTTTCACACTGTGACAGTAACCTCCTTAGTGTCCTACAGCAGTCTGCCACAGCTGGCCGCAGCTTCTTCTAAAACATGTGTGAGTAGTTCTTTTTAAGTATTTATATAGATGAAATTAATTTTAAAAAACAAACAATTGTTTTGTATTTTTTACAAATTTGAGTAACTGTTATGATCCCAGTTGGCAAATGTTACTTTTTATTTATTATTATATATTAGAGGAAGCCAAGAGTCGGCAAAAACATTTATAATGTTTATGGTGCACTCTGTCTACTTACAAATACTTACAAAGAACTACTCACACATGTTTTATAACAGTTCTAAATTAATAAAGAAACAGTTTTGCTCAAGTATTTAGGCTTTTACTATAAGTTACAGTGTGGTCACAATATATAAGAGCTGTCATATTCTGTGACCGTCTGTATTTCAATAATTGTCATGAAGTCAGTGGTCAGATGATACTTTTTATTCTTTGGAAGGAGGAGAGAATCAGCAGAAACAGTTTGGTTCAACTAACACTTGGGTTTGCTCGGCTTTTTCTTTCTTTTCTCCTTTTGCGTTTGTTTCCCCCCCTCCCCCGACCTCCACTCCCCTCCTCTCCTCCAAAGCTTACGTTCTTGGCGTAACATGCTCTTCTTCGAGGCCAAGTTATGGTGTAAAAACGCAACAGCGCCTCCAACGATCATAATATACGGTGGTCACAGAATATGGTGCAACACCGTGATGGAGGCTGTCACAAGGTGGCAGTGCTGCTCTCGTCAGTTTTAAGGGAGGTTTTATTTTTCCAAAAAAGAAGAATCTACCCATTTAAATTAGTTTAATTCAGCAGTTCAGTCTACAAAGTTAACATGTGTGAATCTGGTGAGGTAAGAAAGTCTCAAAAGTCCTAAGCACAGGCAAGCAGCTGGCTGATTTGTATGCGTAGCGTATTACTACAGGTGCAGTTTTAATAGTGTAAATCTAAGAAACTGTTTACACATTTGTGACTGTTGAGGTACACATTTATGCATTGTGTCATACACATTTGAGAATTATGTTGTCCACTTACAAATCGTGTTGTACGCTTGTGGATCTTATTGTATGCATTTGTGAATTTATTTGAGACTGATTTAGCTCCATAAGTAAAAGCTATCTATTGTTTCATCAGCACTGTTTCAGCCCCTAGCCTTGGAAGAAGTGGGGCAGCCTTTCCTCATGCAGATTTTAGCGTGGCAACACACACAGACGATTGGCTGCCTGGGTACCATTGGCCTACACCTCCTGTGAAAGTCTATTGGACAAGCTGTGGGACACCAGACCAATCACAGCAGCTGATTAGACACACCTTCAAAAGGCTCTGAGAAACACTCATTCACTGAATAGCTTTGGACTGAATGTGCAGCTTGCCCCTTTTCTGCTTCTGTCTGTTTTTTTTTAAGCCTGTTTAGACCTTAAGATTTGCCTTGTTAAATGTCAGTTATGGTAAAGCCTGAATAGCCTGTGAGGTTAAGTTAAACAGTTCTTTTTGAAACCTGTAGTCATTGGTAGTTTGGGTGGTGCTTCTCCCCTATTTTTTTGGGGTTAGTCAGTTTAGTTTAGAATTATTTTCACACTTGACCCCACTTTTCTGGGAAAGATATGTTTGGTTTTGATTGTTTATTGGTTTGAGTTGCTCCTCCTGTATATATAAGTCTTTTATCTCCTATCTTATGATTTATGACACTTTTTTATGTTAATTCAACCGACACCTAGCAGAATTGTGTCGTAACATGCACAGAAACGAATTTTAAGGAGCCTTTTGATTGTATTTTTATTTATTTTTTCCCACCTGTCTCTCGCTGGATACTGGACCTAAAATTGTCCATTATCTGCAAATTAGGACTCACGTGAGTCTTTTAATCTTGTTGTGTTCCTTGTTTGCAAGTAAATAACGAAGAAAAAAAAATTACATATTTTTATTTTTCTATTACATATAAACCTTCATAATACTCTTCAGTACATTAAAATCTGATCTGATTGTTCAATAATTTAAATTCTACCTTTGATTTCTTTGTAGATAACACAAACAAGTGAAAAAAAAATCAACATGAGAATGATTTCCATTGTTTTATGTTAGCAGACAAAGTTTTTAGAGAAGATAAAGAAAATAGTTACTTTCTGTCAATCATGTTTTCAAAGATTTAAAATTACCACTGAAGCTTACGAGTCTTCTTTGCAGTTCTTGTAAATTTATGTATCTGAAAAATTTGAATTTGATGCACATCGTAAAAAAATCCAACTCAGGGGAATATAAACTGATGAATTCAAATACATTTTCAAATGAAATTGTTAATCAGACAATGCAGCAGGTATTCATCATGATAAACAGTACTTTTAATACAAAGGAAACTGTTTTACAACAAAAACAACAAAGATTAAATTGTTGTCAGTGGCACAGTAGTGGTTAGTGCTGTCGTGTCGCCTCACAGCAACAAGGTCACAGGTTTGCCTCCCGGCCTTTCTGTGTGGAATTTGCATGTTCTCCCTGTTCATGCATGGGTTTTCTCTGGGTACTTTGGTTTCCTCCCACAGACTAAAAACATGCATGTTACATTAACTGGTAACTCTAAATTTTTCCTATGTGTGAGTGACACAGTGAATGGTTGTTTGACTCCATGTGACCCTGTGATGGACTTGTGACTGCACCAGCTCCCTCACTACCCGGAAAATTAATGGATGGATAAAATGTTTACAAACAGATCAATTCTTGTAACTTATGCTTTCATTTTGTAATTCAGTGAGACAGAATTTAGTCCAGGATATTAGCTTAATCTAGATGAAGACATCTCCCCTTTTCTCCATTCACAGTGCTCTATGGCTGATGTCATGGCTGATAAAGTACAAACTATTACAATTGGACAGAACATCACTTCGAAGTCCTTAAAGTCCCTTTAAAGACTACTGATTGCAACCTGCCTAGTGTATTGCATCTCCAGTAAAACTCTGCTCCACCCACAAATACCTGGAGAGAAAAGCAAAAAACCAAAGCAAGAACAAATGCCAGCACCTTAGGCTGTCACATTGGAACATTTAAATCAAAATCCATTTTATAAAGGCAGGCATGTGATGGAAAATGGGAATAGTGATCGTTTTCTTTTCAGATGCAGAAACAATCAAGTGATCCAGGACAAACACCACCTGCAATTACTTGTTTGAAAGTGTGTCCTATTGTTAGGTGAAGTAACATACCCTACATCAGCATTGAAATGTATAACCATCAGGTGGCTGAAACCAGATCCTCCTACATATAATATGTGGATCCAAAGAGTTAGGGACATTTATAAAATGGAGCAAATTACATATTCTGTATTTAAGTTATACCTTGAGTTCTGTTCATTGCGTTGTTCTTTTATAAGTTGGAAATTAATAAAAAATAAGTTAAAATCAAGTGCATTTCATACAGAGCATGTTTGTTATTTTTATTAAACCCTGAACCCAATACTGACTGCAGATAATTTTCTGGCTTGAATCTGAAACAGCATTAATAAGTGATGTTTTTTAATTGCTGCAGCTGAACTAGGCTGTTTGTATTTCACCTTGTGTACCTACATTTTGTAGCTAGAAGAACAGCTGAGTGACCTAGTCAGTGTGACTTCTGCCAGGCTGAAATAATCAAAGCTAATAGAGGAGTAATACTGGGGAACTATGCAGCTGGGGTGAGATATTAGTTGATAAAGAAAAACACAGGAAGATCATAATAAGCCAGGATGGAGCAGCTCAACTTTTCTTTGGCCTGAAATGTTTTATTCTTATTTCAGCTTAATGTGTGACAGTACACATTTTACAGAAACAGTTGGTACAAAGAATATTTGATGCTGTTAGGAAAGTAATTTTTTTTCTGATATTGTCACAATTTTAGTATTTGAGTTATTTTTTTGTATTTATTTTCATACTAGTGATCCTTGTGTTTTCATGTTGGTGTATATCAGAGGTCCCCAATCCTGGTCCTCGAGGGCCACTGTCCTGCATGATTTAGATGTTTCTCTGCTTTGACACACCTGATTTGAATGACTGAGAGATTAACAGGCTGCTGCACAACTTGAAGACC
>JAOXNZ010000064.1:731488-742756 GCA_028566095.1 Kryptolebias brasiliensis | reverse complement strand
GTGTTGGTGTATATTTAGAATAAGATATTCCTTTAGGAAAAAAAAAAAAGTCAATTTTAGGCAAAGTGCTATACAAAATAACAAAACCTTTGGGAAATAAATAACACTTGGTCGCAACAGATACGAAGGACTGCAATGTTTTGATCGCCATCATCTTTGGTTAGTCGAATAAAACCGTTACAATACAATAGCTTTACACTCTTTTTTATGTGATATTTATAAAATTAGGTGTTCATTTTAAGTTCATATGCTTTCACACATATAGTGCTAAAGTGAGGTCTGCCCTCTCTGAGTGCTTCCAGTTTCACAAAAAGGAAGGGTTTTTTATTTACAAATGATTTACAGGCAAAATTTTAAGCACTTTTTTAAACCATTGAATGTTCTGTGGAAATGAAACAGTTGGACTTATTTTTGTTGATATTATTTAAAATTGTAATATTTTCCAATTGATTTATTAAAATGTTATTTATCCTTCATTTGATTAGACAGGTTTTAGGTGAGAAATGTGATTACAGGCAGAAAAATCTTAATGAAATTTGGGATAAAAACTAAACCTATTTCACAGGTATATAACAGCTGAAGTAATTTCAAAACAAATAGTAAATGGTTTACCTTTACATAGCTCCTTTTTAACCACTCCAAGTTCTGCAAAGCACTTTACAGTGTTTCTCACTCACCCATTCAGTGCTTTCTATTATGATCACTTATGATATACAACACATTCAAATCTTACTCACATAACAAAAGGTATATCGGTGTAGTGGGCGGATTCAGACACCTCAGCATGCTGCAAGGGTTGGGGATAAAACCCCCAACCCTTTGAGCTAGTCCTTCTCACCCACTGGACCAAGCTGCACCAACAATCACATTAGCTAATGCTTTAAAGAAACCACCTAAAAAAATCTAAAAATAGTATGCAAAGATTGCTGATTACCGGTTATGAGAGTTAAAAGGTGTGGGAGCACAATGACAGATTAAAACAAAATGTGCGACAATGAATGTCAGACAAGTACCTGCAAAGTTTTGGCACACATTTTAGACACGTAAACATGGACTAAAAAAAACTAAGGGTACACTTTAAGAATTGGGAGAAAGTCATACTGAAACTGGCTCCACGCTGATGAAAACACAACCAGCTGAAGAGACTGCACCACGAACAAAACAAAGGTTGACTTACATTGTTGTTGCACTCCCGGGATTTTACCCTATGCAAAGTCAACTATACAATCCCCTAGATTCAGCTGGCATGCTCTCATTTTCCCCTCTTTTTTTCCCTTTCAAGGGTCTAATAAGATTTGCTTTATTTCTGTCATGACTCAGTGATTGCTGCAGTCTATCTTTTAAACTCACAAATGATTTTTAAAAAGTTAGAATAAATGTTACTATAGATATAAACACATGTTTAAAGCATATAAAGGCATTTCCATGACATAAGGCCTGGCTCAGAACTAACTTTGCACATTCTCTCATTTATAATTAAATTTACCAGCTGCAGAACAGCTTGTTGTTTCTGAAACAAATTAAAAATGTAATAATTGCTTCAATCAGGCCCCTAATAACATAGGCTTAATGCACTTGTATTGCTATTATCACCTTTGTTCCTAAAAACCTCTAAGTTTGGCTCAGACCAAACCTCAGCAATAACAAAATATTTTAGAGGAGATGTGTCTACAGATAGGTTACTATTTTTACTGTAGGAGTCAGGTGTAAACTCAAAGCGGAACAGTAAATGTGACTTTGAAACTTAACTCACTCCGGCTGCGCTGCTCTCAGCTGCTATGGTTATAAATCTAAGCTGCATTCTTGAAGGTCATGTGACTTACAATGATCATGAAGAAAATTATGCTAAAAAACAAATGTCAAAGTATAAAAATCTTAAAGAAAACTACATTACAGAAATAAGCTTGGAAAAAAAGAACAATTAATTTACTGGCAACACTATCCAAACACCAGGGTAGAGAGTTGAGTAGTTCATAATTTGTCCAAGTTAGGTTGTGTATAGAGGTCACTAATGTGTATTTTGGAGGTTTAAGTATTAGAAAAAGAAGTATTTGACTGCACATTACATGTAGGCAGAGACAGAATGTGAGACAGATAAGTTTCCAAGAACAGATTTATACATTTTAATGAACTGCTTTACTCCAATTTGTGTGTTTTTTTCTCTTCATTTTATGCAAAGCATTTAGTTATACTGTTTTGAACTTAGTCTTAAATGACTATTCAGCTGCTGCAAACAAGCCATTTAAAAACTTTCTCATGACCAGTAATAGCATGTACAGTTTATGTCAATTACAAGAAGTACAAAGGCAATCATGACTTTTTTCAGCACCACCTATGAGACCCTGGTTTTTTATCCTCCCTGTTCTGGTCTGTGGTGTGTTTTTAAGAGTTCCTCACTGACTTGACAAAACCCCTGGTTAGGATATCCACATGTTTAGAGAGCCTTTTTGATGTGTTTCTGTAACTTTTCCTTCTCTTCTGTCCTTGTAGGGATGTGTTCGGCCCAATGATGTAGAGTTCTGATGACAGAAAGTTTGTATTCTAGTGGATGGTGAGATTCACACAGAAGATATTAATCTGTTTGAGTTGGTTTCCTGTAAATCTCACTGTTGAGGCTTTTTGAACTTTTTGATGCGCATAGAAAACGACTGAAGCCTCAACATTGCAACTGAGATAAAATTGTAAATGGTATCAAAGAAAAAAACAATTTTTAGGAAAATATTTGGCCGAGCCAATAATGTTCTTTCCCTGTATTTTGAAATGTCATTATAATAAAAAGGCTCTCACGACCTATTGGCGCTGTATGGGTATTTCAGCATTTTAGTTATAATATAGATGACATTTTTTTTTTATAAATAAAGAAAAACATATCTGTTTGAAAATATCTGAAGTACTAGGCGTCAAATGTGGCAGATGGTTAAGGACTGTAGAGAGACAGTGTCTGATGAGGACAACCTTCTGAGAATATTGGCATATTTTATGATTTTTAAATATTTTTAAGCTTTTGTCAATAGCCACACAGTCTCGCTATGAGTAGGCTTACAGCTGTCCTACAAACAAGTAAAATTAGTCAACTTTTTTTCAATATTGACCTATTTTTGTTAGTTTTGGTGCATTCATTTGAATTGTTATAATCAGAAAACACAAGTTTCTGTAAATTAAAAGAGAGCATGCAGCCTCAAACAGCAAGCCCTTAATTAAATATATGCTCGGATTTTGTGTTCAGACTATTGCAAAATTTTCTCATTTCTACAAAAAATACAGATCTGAGTGTGTTAGCTGGTTTTTCAGTCCTAGTAAAAAAGTTTGTATGGTGCTATTTTATGTATTTTATGCTAATTATTCATTAGCATAAAATTTAAGTTTTACTTAACTTACTCTGCTCTCCTTTCCGGGGAGCTGGTGCCTATCTCCAGCAATCATAGTGTGGCAGGCGGGGTACAGTCTCGACAGGTCTCCAGTCCATCACAGGGACACATAGAGACAAACAAGATGAACAACCATTCACACTCTCATTTACACCTAGGGACAATTTTAAAGTTATCAATTAACCTAACATGCATGTTTTCGTCTGTGGGAGGAAACCAGAGTACCCAGAGAAAACCCACACCTGCACAGGGAGAACATGTAAACTCCACACAAAAAGGTCAGGATGCGAACCTGCAACCTTCTTGCTGTACGTGCCACCCATGCTCCAAATTATGCTTAAAAAAAATATTATGTACTGAAACTCCCTAATGTTATCAGGTAAAAAATAAAAAATATTATTATTTGTTTGGCACTTTTAAACAAAGTTGCAAAATATTTTAATATGTCCACTTCATTTTTACATTGAGAAATATTTATTTTTCTCATATATCCACTAGATTTTTGTAACTAGAAATAAACTATGCTTAAATATCATCTGCAAATATAACTAAAAAGTAGCTTTGGAATGTGCCACATTCTTTTACCAAGAAAGATCTTTCCCTGGTGGGACATGCGCCCCATTTTTTTGCTGTTTCTCACTTATCCCATTTTCTTTTGGAAACCCCAGAGTAGCACATGGCTGCATCTTGAACAACACAATTGGTGATGTTTTTCACAAATCACAGCACTGAGTTCTGTGGTAATGTAAAGTAAAAATGGTCCTTTAATAGAAAGTCAGTATGTCTTCTCTTCGGATTTGGACCTAGAAAATTTCTATTTAGGCAAATTTAAAGTAAATCCATCAGCTTGAAACATACACAAACTAGATGTTGTTAAGATGCATAAAGGCTTAAACAGCAACCTTTAAATGATTTTTACCTCTCTTTTTGGTTGTTAATTTTCCTTTATATTTGTTTCCCCTGGTTGTCAGGTGTTAAGGAGTTTTGTGACCTAGTAAATAAATATCGGTTTTTAATCAGTTCTACACATCATGTGTGACATGTTAGGTCCTGGCTCTGGAGCCACATGTGGCTCTTCAGCTCTTCTCAAGTGGCTCCTTATAACTTGGACCAAAAATGACACGAACCTGAGGAATGCTTTGGTTTGAACTGACAATAGCAATGTTTTTTTTTTTGTTGTTTTTTTTCCGTGTCCAGAGTTTTGCACTTTATCCATTGAATTTCTGCCTCAAAATGTCTACATAAACTCTTATTTTTCACAGAAATTAGTACATATATCAGTTACTACATTTCTGTAGAAGCAGACATCAGTTTTGAACATCTATTTTAAATTACTAGATTTCAAGGCATCAAACATATTAGTCACGTACATAAAAGTTATTCTTACATTTAAAAGAAAAAAATAAATAAAGACACGGCCCTAATCAAACCAGAGTCACTTAAACAAGTCAGGTAAATAAAGATGTTTTGAGAACATTTATGTCTTAAATAACCAATAAACTGGTCTATTTTCATGTTCTTTATTTTTGAGACTTTAAAATGCAACCTAATACTTCTTTTTGGACTACCTATCTTAATCCTTTTCCCCACATGAGTAAAATAAGTAGTTTTGTACAAAATGAAAAAGTAGGTTTAATTAATTTTTATGTACAGAGCTATAGTTTTGTTTTACCTAACTTTAAAAAAATTTACAGTATATAAACTAAAACCAAGAAAAGAAAATATGGAAAAAAAAATGTTTACAGAAAGAGGGGGGTTCAGAGCTAAGGGGAGAGTTTAAAAAACAAAAAATGGTACTTTGTAAGTTGTGTTTTCCTAATTTAAGAGGTCAAGTAAACCTTGTGGCACAAAATTTGACACAAATTTGATTTGTGTGCAAATTATCTTTAGTAGGAAAAAAATGTCTCTAATTTGTAAAGACCCCTGAGTTAGATCTTTGTGGACACACACAGCAAGAGCATGAGGAGGACTTGTCGGACCCCAGAGCCGTACCTTCTCTCAGGATGTGGCTGTGGATGAAGAGGAGGAGGAGGAAGCAGACCGCAGCGGCAGTCAGAACCCAGGCCAGCCGGAGGAGCAGCATGAGGGAGCCGCACGGGGAGCAAAACCGTCCGAACCCAAATGATCCACACACAGACCTCTCACCACCACACAGTCATTTCTGTCTGACCCAGTGGACGAACACTCCACGCAAGTGGCATCTTCTAGATGTATTACCTCACCCGAGCTTAAGTGGCAGTTTGGAAGCGGAGAAGTTTTTTTTTTTTTAAATGAATCTTCTGTCTGCCAGGAGTCAGAAGATGCTCCCGTCCTCAGCAAGACGTTCTTCCAAACAGCACATTTGCTCCAAACTGGAAGTTTTGTTTTCAGCTCTCCGCCTCCTGCTCAGAACTCAGTTCGCCTTTGTTTACCGGGAGTCTCGGTCTGCCAGTCTGCATAGTTCCACCTGGAGATAAACTGAACCGGGAACGACAGGAGCCGCTGCAGCGGGCATGTTGGGCTGCTGCATCCCGCTGGCACTGTGAAGGAAGAGAGGAAGGGGAGCTGCAGCTGTGTAGGTGTGTGTGTGTGTGGGGTGTGTGTGAGTGGGGTGGGGTGTGCGTGTGTGTGGGGTGTGTGTGTGTGTGTGTGTGTGAGGATCTGAAGGGTTGCGTTATGAGCCTCTTCCTCCCTCTGCTCCTTTTTTTTTCTTTCCCTCTTCTCCTCCTCTCAGCTCACAGCCTGTTGACGTCACCACAGAGTCCCCCACAGACTGAGGAGACCGGACCAGAACATGATATGGGTCTGAGTTGCAGCAATATCTTTTTTGTTGTGAGTCTGAAAATGTGTGCTTTTGTGTGCATTCTATTAAAATACTGTTTGGTACTGTGATCTCAGTAACACTGGTCCTGAAAGTCATCAGAAATCCACTTTGAAAATGGGTCAACTCAAAGTAGATTTAGCTTGTTAATATGATCATAGAGGACCCACTTTCAACTCCAATGTTCAAAATTTCATAGAGGTTAATGTAAAATCTGTTTAAGTTGTCATCTATTTTGCATTACATCGTTATTTTAAGCTGAGATAATCTGATATTGAAAAACTCTAACACCAAGATGCTCAGCCAGGGGCTTTTGAGTATCCCCACATCTGCCAGGTTGCCTCGGTCCCTGGACAACTTCAGAGTAGAAAAAAGTTCAGTCCTCCTAAAGTTTGGTTCCACAGCCCAAGCTGTGTGTAGAGGTGAGCCCAGCTACAGTTAGTGGGTATCACTAAACCTCATAAACCAACTTCAGGTTCTTTCCAGCCATCCATCTATCCACTCCTTCACAGAATCGCAACCTTAACGTGGTAGAGGGGTTTAAATACCCCAATGACCCTGGGGACTATGTTGCCTGGGGCATCAGCCCCTGGTAAGGTCTCCCATAGTGAATAGGCCTCACATGAGGGGTCAGACAAAGAGTGATTCGGAAACCTTGATGAACAGTTCATACATAAGAAAACCTCGCCCAGAAAAAGGAAACTGGGGCACCCCCCTGGACCTATGCCTGGGGGGAGCCTACCAGCAAATGTTTTGGTTGAATCTTAGCTCCTGGGATCGGTCGGGCCAAGCCCGAAGAAGAGACATGATGCCACCTCCATGTGGGCCATTCACCTACGGGATGGACCATCGAGGTGCTATGTAAGCTCAGTGACAGGCGAGGGATGGTCCCTGGCAGTGTTGAGTCCTTGAGGCATAAACTTGCTCTCGAGACATGGAATGTCACCTCACTGGCTGGTAAGGAGGTTCTGTGTGAGGCTGAGGGATACCAACTAGATATAGTTGGCCTCACCTCTACGCACAGCTTGGGCTCTGGAACCCAACTCCTGGAGAGGGGCTGGACTCGTTTCTCCTCTGCATCAGTGCTGGAGATTCCCGCAGTAAACGAGAGGATTGCCTCTTTGCAGCTTCAACTGCAGGAGAGAAGTTTCTGACAATTTTTTTCTGCTTATGCTCCAAACAGCAGTTCAGATTACCTAGTCTTCTTGTAGGAACAGCCTCCCTGATCTGAACCCGAGTGGTGTTTTGTTATGGGACTTATGTGCTAGGCATGGGCTGCCCATAACGAACACCATGTTTGAGCATAGGGTGGTCCATAAGTGTACTTGGTATTAGGTCACCTTAGGCCAAAGGATGATGATCGATTTTGTAATTGTGTCATCAGATCTGTGGCCCTATGTTTTGGACACTCGGGTAAAGAGAGGGGCAGTGCTGTCAACTGATCACCACCTGGTGGTGAGTTGGATCTGGTGGCTCACCACCGGAGAGTTTTTTACACGTCCTGGGGGAGGTCAGAGACATGGAATTTGAATGGTCCATGTTCAGTGCCTCTATTGCAGATGCAGCTTCCAGGAGCTGTGGCCTGAAGGCCATTGGTGCCTGTCGTGGCCACTAGCGATGATGGAGGCCATCAAGCCTAAGAGGGAGACCTTTAGGGCTTGGCTGTCCTTGAGGACTCCTGAAGCAGCTGACAGGTACAGGGTAGCCAGAAGGACTGCAGCTTCTGTGGTTGTGGATGCAAACAAGGCATGGGAGGAATTCGGAGAGGCCATAGAGACTTTCAATTGGGCTCAAGGAGGTTATGGCAAAGTGTTCAACGTCTTAGAAAGGAAAAGCAGGCCTAGTCTCAGACCGTGCTTGGTCTGAGTGGGAAACTGCTGACACGAACTGAGAATATTGTTGAGTGGTGGAAGGAGCACTTTGAGGATCTCCTTAATCCAGCCACCATGTCCATCTTTGAGGAGGCAGTGTTTGGGCCCTCAGGGCAAGACAAGTCCATTAACATGGCAGAGGTCACCGAGGTAGTCAAAAAGCTCTTAGATTGTGGGGCTGTCATGGTTGACACATTTTTTGAATGTCGCATGGAGGACCAGGACAACACCTGCGGAGTCGTAGACTGGAGTGGTGGTTCCCATTTTTTAAAAGGGCGACCGGAGAGTGTGTCCCAACTATTGGGGGATCACACTTCTCAACCTCCCTGGGAAAGTTTACTCTAGAGTGTTTGAAGGGAGGCTCCAAACGATTGTTGAACCTTGGATCCAGGAGGAGCAGTGTGGCTTTCATGGAACAGTGGACCAGATCTTCACCCTTGCGGGCTTGCTAAGGGGATCATGGGAGTTTGACTCTCCTGTCTACATGTGTTTTGTCGATCTGGAGAAGGCTTATGACCGTGTTCCCCGAGGCATTCTGTGGGGGGTGCTGCGGGGTATGGGGTGTCTGGGTTGCTTTTGAGGGCTATCCAGTCCCTGTATAACCAAAGCAGGAGTGGTATCCATATTCTTGGCACAAAGTCGAGCTCATTCTCGGTGCGGATTGGACTCAGCTAGGGCTTTCCCTTGTCTCCGATCCTGTTTGTGGTGTTCGTGGACAGGATCTCAAGGTGCAGTCGTGGTGAGGAGTGTGTCTGGTTTGGGAACCTCAGGGTCTTGTCTATGCTTTTAGCAGATGATGTTCTGCCTTTCTGTTTGTTTTTAGTTGTTGTTTGTGTTTGTTTTTGTGGTTTCCCTTTCTCAGGCAAGGTATCCTTATGACTCTAATGATTGTCTATGACAGTGATTCCCAATCCTGATCCTCGAGGAACACTATCCTGCATTTTTTCATTGTTTCCCTGCTCTTCAGCAGGTCTTCAAGGTCTGCAGAAGCCTGTTAATCACTCAGTCATTCAGATCAAGTGTGTCAAAGCAGGGAAACAACTAAAACATGCAGGATAGTGTTCCTCGAGGACTGGAGTTGGGAATCACTGGTCTATGAAATTTTTCATCTCTCTACGTCTGACCCCTGGCACCAGTTTTCCACAATAAAGTGGTGATTCTGCAGAGGAGTGAACCCTAGCATTCTGCTGTTGGATTTACGTGCTGGACATGGACTATCCATAACAAACACCATGTTCAAGCATAGGGTGATCCACAAGTGTAATTGGTACCAAGTCACTTTGAGCCGAAGATCAATGATCAATTTTGTAATTGTATCATAGAGGCTGAGCTGTCAACTGATCACCATCTGGTGGTCGTTGTTGCCTGTTGCGATAGAAACTGGAGGACTCTGTGAACACCAGCAAATCCAAAAAGGGGTTAAAAACAAAAACAACTGGATTTCTATTCTGTAGTTGAAGACATTTCACTTCTCATCTGAGGAGCTTTCTCAGTTCAAAAAACAGAGAGTGTGGAGTTTGAGCTTTTAAAGCTGAAATGTTCTGTAAGCTAATACTCTATTATACCTATAATGAAGCATTAGCTCCACTCCAATCAAGACCTGCATTCATGTGACCAGAGTGGCCCATCAGTGAGTCAGGCTAACAAGGACCCTAACGAGCCTCTATTGTTAGGAGAATGAGGGCAATCTACATGTGAATCCAGTTTACAGAACTTTGATGCCACTGATGCCACTGGACAAAAGATGTTCCAAATGGGTTTCTCACTTACTAACGTGCACAAACTGCATGGACGATCTACCTGATAACTATCTACATGTTCTCTGCCACTGCCCACCTGTGTATGCCTTTTGGCTAAAAGTTTATGAAGACTTATCAACATGCCTAGAGTACACAGTTCCAGTCTCTCACTTTCCCTTCTTGGTGACATCACAAAAGTGGACTTAGAAACATATAGTTGTCACACCCTCCTTGCAGTTTTGGGTATCACAAAAAAAGCGATACTTAAGAACTGGGAAAACAAATCGAGTTTAAATGTAACTTTTTTTTTTAAATTTGTTATCAGATTTTGTTTCCATGGAGAGAATGTCTGCTTGTAAGAAAGAACAACAGAAGGAATTTGAATTGATTTGGTCCCCAATAATTAAATACATCACTTAGTGGCGTGGAGGATGTTGGCTTGCTGCCTCAGCATCGGGGGCTGAGAGTTGGGAGGTAGTGGCACCGGGGGCTGAGGGTTGGGAGTTAGTGGCACTGGGGTGGTGCTGTCCATGTGTGGACTAGGCATTGGGTGCTTCCCTGGGGTGGAGGTGGGTCTAGCGTGGAGGTGTTGGCGGTGGGGTTGGGGTTTTGTGACTGGGCCGGCGGGTCTCTGGTCCGGGGCTGCTGGCGGTGGGCTCGCCTTTCCGGACTGGCTCGGGTTCCCCCGGATGGCCCCCATTGGGGGTGCGGTTGCTTTGTGGGGGCTCCCCCTTGGCGTTGTTGGGGGTCCCCGGTGTTTCCTTGGCCTTGGTCGGCTAGATTAGTGTGGGCGGGGTGGTAGGGGGCCAGTTGTGGAGCTGGCCCCAGGGGGATTCATGCCTGCACCTTGGTGCCCAACCCCTTCCCCCCAGCATATGCAACACAACTCATTAGTAGTGCCTTAATGTGTGGGGCGGAGAGCCCTGCAGGCATGGAGGGAGCACCAGGCAGTGCCCCCCCAACCCCACACCATGTTTGGCCCCGCCCTGCACCTCTATTTTACTGCATTAGAGACACTTAGGGCTCTGGGATTGGGGAGGGTCCTGCTGTCTGCATGCAGTGGGGCCTCGCTGACCCCTTTATAATGCACCTTAGACTTACACAACTGCACCCATTGCAACACTTCACACTACCACAGACACGCATGCAAACACCATGGGGGAGGGGCTGGGCTGGGCTTGGGGGGCGCAGTTCCCCCCTTTTTGCTCCCGTCCTGTTGCCTTTGCTGGTTTGGAGGGAGCTGGGGACTTTGGGGGGGCTGGGATCTCTGACGGCGTCATTGGGGGGCTGCCTGTGGGTTGCTGCGCCCTTGGTGTGGGGTTGTTTGTGTGGGTGCTCGGGCCACGTTCCGGAGTTGTGGGCTCCCGCTAGGTGTTCTATGGCTCCAGTTGTTGTATGTTGGTACATACATATATATGGGAGGCCAGGTAAGACATAATTCTGAAATACCGTTCATACACACATATGAAAACCGTTCATACACACTAGTG
>JAOXNZ010000064.1:716403-729914 GCA_028566095.1 Kryptolebias brasiliensis | reverse complement strand
TGAGTTAGGCTTCTTGAGGAGTCAGAATTGTGTTTGTATATATTTATTTAGAGCATTTTTTAAAGTCAAATTCACACCAAAATATTGCTTTTTCAAAACAAGTGAACAGCAACACAATAAATTTTGTCATGGTTTTCTTAGGAAAATTCTACATAACTAAAACACAATGCTAGGATTGTGTCAGTTTTACATTAATCTAGCCTGACTCTGTTTACTTGCTGCAAAAAGAATTTGTCAGATAAAATTATAAAAATGTATTATGAAAGAATGCTCTACTTGCTGGCAAGCAGCTATGAAATCATAAAATATTGCAGTAATCTACCCCCCAACATCTACTTTAGTGTTTTCTTCTAAACCCAAATGGTAATGTGATGCAATACAAAAACCTGCTGCTGTTTACAGCTTGTTCTTCTTCTACTCTGTTGTTCTACATAAAGGAATACATTATTCAGACATTTCTAGAAACAAGAGTTGAAGTGAGACTCACAGACGTGTGTGTTCTGTTCATGCTAAACGCTTGGACAGAAGGGGCTTTCTTTCCTGTTTTCTAAAGATGTTTCATCTCTCAACTGAGCACCTTATTGAGTTCTGTATGGTAATATAATAGTTTTCACAACTTTAGTGACAGAAAGTTAAGTAATTCAAACATTTTCATTCTTTTTTTGTAACAGCTATTGAAGGACGACTATGTTGAAAAAGAGTTAGGAAATATATCCAGTTTCTGCTTCTGTAAGGCACCCTTCACACTGGATGACAACTCCACTTTGTTTTTCACAATCTATTAAAACATGGCTGGATTGCAGCAAACGTGGAAAACCTCCTTCATTGTGAAGGCAATCATGGTTCTTCTACTATATTAATACTCAAATAGGTTAGGAACATCATTAAAATATTAGTCTCCATATGGGAATGCAGAAGTTGAAGCCGTAGCCTTTTTTGTAAAATAAAAAATGCACCTCAGATAATGTTTTTTAGGTGTTGAATTTTGTTGATTCAAGTAGTGCTTATCTTGCTGCTGTATGTTTAACTATTCATTTTTTGAACACATTTAACTGTAATTATTTATTTCATGCTATTAGTTGCTCCCAGTGACTGGATCAGCGACCTCGGTCCCAGTTATGTATAGACCCATCCCGAAGTCCCCAGAATCAGCTTCCTCCATGGAAGACATGTTGGTTGGATTAAGAAGGTCCTCAAAGCATTCCTTCCACCACCTGACGACATCACTAGCATCAGTATTTTATAATAATGGGTTAGTGTTAAGATTAATAAGATTTAACTTCTTTTAACACAAACTGCCATATAGTATAACTTAAAAGTGGAAACATGTCTGCAAAAGTCACAAATGTGTTCAAGTGAGATACAATAGGAGTACATATGTATGTGACTGGGAGGACAATATAAATATTTTTAAACTACTGGACAACAAATAAAGCATCAGAGCACCTTGGTTGAATGCCCAGACTGGTGGCTTGCAGTGATAATTTTCTGACAAGAGAGCCATTTGAAACACACGCAGCATACATATGTTAATATAGCAATAACTTGCAGCTTTTACAGCATTGTACATGAGACTAACAATGACTGTAGCAAGCTAGAGTTAGCTATCCCCTGATATGCTAGTTCATATCTTCTTGTCTTCGACTTGATACAGCTGTCTGGCTTTACAAACTTCTGTACTTCTCCAGAGTGTTTAATCTCACCACAGCTTCTCCGGCTGTCTGATTTCACCTCAAGTCTGACAAAAAGCCATAGACCGAGCAGCAGCTAATTACATCACCCGATGTCCTCCATCGCTAATGATGTGTTTTGCATTGTAAACAAAATGACAACACGGAAGTTTTCAGGTGGCCATGTTCTAATGACCTGCCCACATCGCATTGGGACACAGTTAGATAGAAAAGCAACAAGATCGTTCAGAGTCAAGACAAACTAAGCCAAACTGAGACGTGGTGAGACTGGACAATGGAAAGCGGCCTAAGAGACAGTCCAAACTTCTTACATTGTACCTAAGCTTTTGAACACATCCTTCTTTGTGAAACAAACCGTCAAAAGAATCATCTGACATCTCGCTGAGACAATCCTCTGTCATTCACAAACTCTGGTGATTCCTGACTCCGTGCGCCTGGCTTTTTCTGATCCGGTCACTGGGAGCAACTAACAGCTTATTGACAAACCAAGCAGAAGAAGGACCACTTCATCTATGAGCAAAGCCGACAAGCTGGTTCCTCAGGAGACACTCCACTCCAGAATCCAACCTCGAATCTTTTTCCAAAGTCAAGTTCAAGCACTTTACATGCTATTTCAAGGTTAGTTTTACAAGAGTACCTTACAAGGGTGATACAAACAGAACAGACTCCCTTTTAAAAATATTGGTCAGGACTCTCATGTTAGTTTATTTTTTTTTTTTATTATTTCACACTAACATCACTCAGTACAAAAAAAAGAAGGCAATAATTTAATTGCTTATGTGTATGTGAGTGCGGTGCATGCAAACGATTGTCTATCTATTGGCAAAATATCTTATTTAACCATGCAAGTCCCACTGAGATCTCAGATCTCTTTTTCAAGGAAGGCCTGAGCTTGAAGGCAGCCTAACATGCAGGTTTTTAGACTGAGGGACAAATCCGGACAACCCGGAGAAAACCCACGCAAACACGAGGAGAACATGCAATCTCCACAAAGACAGACCCATGGCCCAACCCGGGGTTTGAACCCAGGACCTTCTTGCTGTGAGGCAACAGTGCTGAACACTAATCCATCGTGCTGCCAATCTTACGAACCACTGAAGGAATTTTAATTAAACTCTCAGAAAGTAATCATTGAATGTACTTTTAAAACTAACTGTTGGAGTCAGCCCAATTCAAGATGGCCACCACAGTTATTCAGCCTTAGACAACGCAAAATGGCTATAACTCAGTATTTTTTTACAAATATTTAGTGCATTTGTAACTAAGAGTCATTCTCAACACATACTTCAGGTGCTAACAGATCACAGGAGTTCTTTGTTTTAAACTTTGGCATGCAACGCAGCAGGTGACATGCATTCCTTTGAGAAATGCTAATTTAAAACACGACTGAAGATAAACTTTCTTAATCCAAACAAAAACTCTTCTATTTGGGTAATATAATCTTCTTTAACATTTTTGATGTCAAATATCTTGAATATGTGCTGTCATTCAGCAGGACTGCATTGAAATTAGCTATATTGATGTCTCTTAAAGTCTAAATTCTCTTATTCAAAACTTTGACCTTTAGTCTTTATGGTCCTTAATTTACTACTACTAATGTACTTTCAGTGCTTAAGGCTCAAACTAAGTTTTGCGAAACCAAAATCTGTGCATCTGCTGTGGGAACTGAATTGACGGCCTGGTGATATATCACCTCTGTGTTTCCTTTAATTAATTCTCCTCCTGCACAGTAAAGTGAGCATAATAATTCCACACAGGCCACTATGATCTGCCTAATGTGCTGCTCTACCTCTGACTTTAAAGCCAGCCCATAAATCCAGCAGCAACAGAACCTTTGGAGACACTGGCTGAATAATGTGGCTATTAGATGATAAAGAGATATAGCAGGGGACAAGACCGGAAAAAGGAGGGAGGGGCCTCATCTCTTCTCACAGGTTAAACTATCAGGAGAAACTTAGCCTAAAATACAAAAATCAAATATGCTTCAGAAATTTAATCGGAAACCTACAAACAGATGAACAACTGGTGCTATACTGGAACACATCCTTGGTACCAAAGTATCATTCAGCTTCAGAATGCTGCCAGAAATGGTATTTGTAAAAAAATTAATAAAAAATAACCATTAGCAGTGATTCACAGTAATACATTTTTTTTCTGTTAGAGTTTTTCTTTTTTCTTTTTCTCCTCGTTTTCCTTCCTCACCTCTTTTTAGGTGGAGCTATGGGCTGTCTGTGTTTTTCTCTACCCTGCCTGCCTAGTGAACCATTAGCTACAGTTTTTACACCAGTTACTTATCAACACATCATAGGGCTGTGGTAGCTGAGTGGGTGGTGCCGCAGTCTTGTATTCTTGAGGCTGCATGTCTGAGCCAAGGTTGTGTCAGAAAGGGCATTCAGAATAAAAACAATTGTCAAATCTTTTATGTGAGTGTGCTCACTGTGGTGACCCCTACAGAAGGGAGCAGCTGAAAGAAAAACAACAACTTATTAACTGATCAGACATCTGCCTCTTTAGACCTCTCAAAGGCTCCTTTCATTGTCAGGTTGATGTAACCTTTATGGTGATCATTAACGACTAGTGATATTCCTTGAGATTCCTGGTTAGAACTCCTCCTCACTTTTGTTTTTGTTATCTTTCCTGTAGAATCACCTGGGCTCCCGAACAGCCGAAAACTTTAGACTCTAAGCCTCACTACAACTATATCCTAATTGTAGTGATGAGAATGACAAATAATTAGTCAATTAAGTAAGCCAACTTAACATTATTGAACAAACTCAGAAATCTGCACTTACCTTCTCCCGCCAACTAACTCCTTTCTCTTTAGACTCCATGAGTTCAATGACTCTGGGCTCACCCATAACCTCACTTTTGTAAAAATAAATTTGTCAAGTTGTCTTTTCTGTTCTTTTGAATTCCATTCAAGCCTCAAACATGACATTTAGGTGTTTTTTCACTTATTTTCTTTCCGGATTGTGCATCTAAACATGACAGTGTAGTGTGTACTTGAAAAAGAATTATAAAAGCAGATGAGTGGAGGACAAAAGAAATGTCAGGCAAACAGTATCTGAATGTCATGTCTTTAAAGAAACGAATTGTGCTTTTGACAGGCTGCTAGTAATGTATTATGTAGTGCTGTAATCCAATAATACTAGGAATCTTTAAGGCCTGTATTTAATAGAAGAATGCACAGGAAAATAAAATGACATGTTATTACAGAAAGTGAAAAGCTGCCCTCACCCCACAGCACTACCACTATTTTCAAGGCAGAGTGCAACACCAGTAACCAAATATGATTTTTACCCCATTACCTGACCACATAGTTTTTGTCTTAACCTAACCAATGAACTTAAACTTTGAAGGAAATTGCTGGCAATAAATTAAATTAAGGTAACAATTAATAATCTTTTTTTTTTCAATCTTTTTACAATCTCTGTTGCACTGTCATGACTAAATATGAATAAAAAAAATTTTTAAAAGCCATAGTCTAAAAATATTCAACCATTTCTAAATGAATATCATTTTTTTCTTTTTTTTCTCATTTCCTGACAGTCTGAATAGAACACTGTAAAGATGAAAAAAAAAGACTAATAATGATATTTCAATTCAGGTCTGTTAGACACTGTATGTGTTGCCTTCAGAAACCATGCTCTGCATAGTAATAGCACCAAACTGAATGTAAATTTCAGGCTGAATTTGGAAGAAATGAGCTGAGAAGCGTCCCAAGGCCAGTTTCATTTACTGCCTCCTCCTCTTTTTATGTGAACATTAAAACTTTCTTCCTCTCTGTAAGTTAAAGAAGCAAAGCAAGGCAATCCTGCTGATGTCAAGACCAAAGTTCCAACTATTTTTCTACATTACTAAGTTCTGCACCTACAATCCTCTCAGTCTGTTTTTGTATGATAGCTAAATGACTAAAGAATGATGAAGCATGTGGTGTTAAAGATGCTAAACTGGAACTTATGCCATGATTGACATAAAGCTGACAGCTCGAGTAATCTTAGCAGTTTGTCTCCACCTTTAGAACATAAAACATAAGTGTTGTAATTGTGTAGGGATAGTGTAGCTGAAATATGTAGTATCTGAACTGTGTGTAGCCACAAGCGCCATCGCTACAAGAAGTTAAGATCGTCGTTTCGGGAAGATATGATATTATTTATTTGGTTTTTTTTTATTCAGGGTAGGTTGACAATGTATTTGGACATTTTAATGTTCACATACTGTATGTTCATTATGTAACCAATTAAATTTGATGCTGCCTAGGTGTGCTGTATCAACTAGTGGTATGATAGTATGTATAAATCACAGTTCAGTTCTTTGATTTTAAATAAACTGGTATGGGCTCAGTGAGAAAAAAACAACAAATGGTTTTTAAACAGAAAATAACCATCCAAAAACCAAACAAAAAAACAAACCACCCACTCTAAGGTAGCAGGTCATGTACAGCAAGGAAGGATTTATCAACTGGTAACGTCACTGTAAATTAAAACATTAAAAAAGTCAGATTGTTTTGTCTTCCAGTTGGAACTGTAAACAGTGTCCTACAGATCATGTGTCAAACAAAAAGTCTGATAAACTCAAATGGAAATGTATCTCTTTTGTTAAGAGAAAATTACAAAAAACAAAAAAGTACTTGTTTTCAACTCGACTGACTTAACTTGACTAAGACTTGATTCAAAATAAAAGACACCATATAACTGAATAAGTCCCAATGTGAAAATACAAAATAAATAAAATGTTGAACACATATAATTTACTAGCTGAGTGAGTGTGGATGTGTTAGTAATGGTAGGGCTTATTAAACTCCTGGTCTATTATTTAATGATGTTTATTAGATGTCAGAGGTTGTTTTGAAGAATGTAAATTATGACCCTTTTGACTTTCCATACATCCACTCTTGTGCTTTCTGCTGAAAATGCAGCTCACAAATACTCACACTGCTGATTTGAAACAAACAGGCATGTAGGCTTTTAACCTCCTGTATTTTATCTAAAAGCCAACTGGAATGAGTTCTTCTATGACTGATTCCAACCTTGAAATCGGCAGCTGATTTTTTTTTTTTTACCAATATGTATTTTTCATTTAACAAAATGTGCTTAACCTAAATTAAGGCATTTTTAACAACCCTTAGAGGAACTTGTGCACTTTAAAATAATACATAGAAAACCATTCTCACTTACAGGAGTGGGCTACTGGAAGCTGCTTGTGTCCTGCTTAGTAACTGATTAAGTATGCTCAGGCAAAGCTGATTGCCAATTTTTAAAAAGTGACCAATATTGGCTGATTAAAATTGGTCAACTGATTAATTGGTCTATCTCTAAATTAATCTAATCTCATCATTCGTATTGTGAGGATTCTGTATCTGTCTGTCTTTTAACTATTTTCATTCCCAGTTTGAGTTAGGGAGGACGTACACCCAGCTGGGCGAAATGTTTTGCTCTCAGCTCCCATTCAGCTGTCATCTATTGAAAGCTGATTACCATCCAAGCATATATAGCTGAGCTGAGGCAACATTCTTTACTGGTCCGTTAGTCCTGACACTGCGGACGTTTTTGGCCTTAATATATTCTAAGAGATAATCTTATGTGTGCATTTCAGAAAGAGAGCTTTGCTAAAACTTACTTGTACTTGTCTGCAGATCTCCTCGTGTTCCTTCCAGCATATCCTCCGTGGACATCATCCTTCTGGTTTCTCAGTTGGACATTCAGACGCCTTTCTTTGAGTGAGTCATATTCCTGGATATCCTCCTGCCAGACACACAGTAGAAGTCAGCCCAGTCTTTAATCTGCCACCTGCCTGCTCTGCTCTTCCACACTCACCTGCCACCATAACTCACCTCTCCTGGATTCCTGGAATCCTTCCCCTCCTTCTGTGGAAGCTGAAACACAAGAAAGAACTGTAAGAAAATCCATCATTAACCTTTTACAGTTAATTGTATTGTACTCACCTGGAAATCATCAATAACCTCTATGCCTGTTTTTGCCCACAGATATTCCTCGCTGCCCCTTCCTATGCACTTCAAAATAAAATACCCTTTACCACTTGTCTGTTTCCATTTTGGATTTTTCGGTCTTGGTAAAAGCTATCAAAATGACATAACAGAACAGCCACAGCACAACACAAGATTTATCTGAGACCAAAAATGTACCCACTGCTGTAAGCGCCCATGGTATAACTGGTCAACATGAAAACATTTTAAAAAGACTTAATTACCAAGAACTGGTCACAAACCAATGACTCCAACAGCTCACCAACATGTTGGGTCAACTTAGATAAAAAAATAATTTCCCACCAATAGCCTACTCAGGTTCCTGTTTCAGCTCAATCTTCATCTCTGCCACCAGAAACTCCTACTACCTTTCCCTGTTAATTTTTTACAATCACTCCACCGGAACATTTTGAGGGTGAGTCTGAGTGCTGTGGTGGATTTTTAAAATTTTTTTTCTTCAATGCTCTCTGAATTTCCAAAGAAAACTTTCTATCTTCCATTTCAGCTACAGTAGGATCGCAATCAATAACTCAATAAAAAGGCGAGCCTTCTGTTGGTCCCAGCTTACCTTTCTTCACATCCTATTGAATTGCTTTTCTTAAACTCATTCCTGTCAGACTTCGGTAAGGTTTTCAATCACCTCCTCAGCAAGGAAGACACCGCTCGACAACTCCAACACATAAGATTGGGAAATCAGTCGATGTCAGACCAGTCCATTAACTTCTGCATTCTTGGTGTAGAGACCGATTGGAATGACAAGACATTTAAAATGCGCAATTTCAAACTCTCTCACCAAACATCTAAAGGATCAGCTCACTACAGAGATGAACCCAGCTCCTTGGACAAATTATTAAATCTTACCATCTGCATAGATAATTGTTTAAAAGACTGGCATCAAAAAAGAAACTAAAAATCCTCACCGATACATTCTTCCACATCTGCCTCCTGCCCCTATGTTTGTGGGTTGTACATTTCTGTCTCCTTAGCTGAAAACTCATGATGTGGACCTGATGCAGATTGGCAGAACCTTGCTATCCACTTAGAAGCATCAGTGCTGGATCAGTAAGAAGTTGTATATATTGATTGTATATATTGTGGAGTATGGAGGGTTAGGAGTGACAACATTAAATATAACTTGAAATACATATATGTAAATATCCCATTAATTAATTGAATGTATCATGAAATTATGAAAAACATCATTAAATAATTAAATGTACTACTACAAAATTAATTAGATCATTAAATTAATAAATAATTAAATATATCATGAAATTATGAAATATGCAATTAACTAATTAAATCTACCTTTCTAAATGGTGAATTTAAATAAGAAAATGTCCTTTTAAAGAAAACATTTAATTATTTCAGTCTATTTAATCTCCTGTGCGAGGAGCTGTTGTCATGAAATAATTTAAACTGTCAAACCCAGCCATCAAACTCTGTAGGCGGGACTTGTGTGGCTCCTCCACAGACCCTGACGTCTGATTGGCTGCTTCACACAGCAAGTCCAGATAATGTCCAATCACCGGGTATGCTCTGATGGAGCAGCCGATCGCTGCATTAATTTTGTCACTCCTAACCCTCCATAGAGGGAAGCCTAACATATACTTTATAACATATATTTTTTATACTTTTGAGATCTCAAAGTGAATCAAAATTTTCTCCATAAGACAAACAGTTTAAAAGCAGTTAAAGGAACAAATAAAGGCTGGTGTAGATGATGGATTTCATTCAGAAAAGGGTTTTTGTCATGGGACAGAAAGTCAGGTAAATGATTTTTTTTATTGCAGTGCAGTTTAGAAAGTTGTGTTGAGTTTACCTAATTTTTTTCTATCTACAATCAGCTCTTGGGGGTCCAGACCAGTTCTCACCACAGAACTTGTGTTTTCTCAGTAGTTTTTGGTTTGGTTTGTTTGAGTCTTTGGCTCTGATGCTGATCCCCCACAGACTTTATAGACAATATACAACATCTTGCTGCAAATGTTAAAGGATATCTTTTTTTAAGTAGATTCTGCTCTGTCCTGTCTTTTTTTATCTGCTAATCATTTAACTTCAGTCAGTACCAGTGGTATTTTTATGCTCTCTTTGTGGGGAAATCTCATTAGTTGAAGCACGAAGTAAGCAGCAATGTAAATGCATGAGATTTATAATAACAGGATTAGTTCGGTCTCATTGCACAGTACAACAATTCAAACTGGGCTCTGGATACTCAACTATAAAATAAGCCTCCAGTGTTGGCGATGAGAAGCTGATCAAGACTGCAAGAGCATGAAATATGTCCAACATTAATTGACACATGGGACAAATAACAGCTTGCCCACTACTAATTAAGTGTTGAAATACCTTTTTTTTCTGGCAAGTATTTTTTTTCTTCTGATTATGGCACCTTTTCAAACCATTAACTGGTAGAAAACTCACCAAGATGGTATTTTATTTTCTGTAAAATAAAATCATCGTGTCTTTTCATATTTTTCCATTCTGTATTTTCATGTTTCTCCTTTTTCTGTCTTTTTTTTGCCTCTGTTGTTGTTATACTTATTGAAAAACTGTATTGGCCCTTCTTTTTTCTTGTCTGCATTTCTTCCTCTTTTCTTTCCATATTTCATTTTTTTCTGTCTGCTAGGCCATGGTCTAGTTTAATTGTCTTCTGCTTTGTGCCGGTTCTCTTTTATCAACTTAGAAGTTTCTATTTTTTCCTCTTCTTTCTTTTTCACCTTATCGCTGCTCCTTTGTCACTGTTTTCCATTACCTGTTTTTATTACTCTCCCCCTCTGTGTTTTTCAGGGTTTATTTATTTTTAATTTATTCTCCCCCTATCTTCCTATATTTATACCTGTTGTCCCTCTTCCCTTTTCTTTCCTTCCCCATCATTTTTAATTTTTTTATTTTTTATCTCTGTCTCTGTACCACTGTGGTGGATGATAGCTGTCAGGGGATCTCATCACTGAGTCTCTCTTATTACATGATTGCAGGGTAATTATCATGTGAAGTTGTCTTTGCCCGAATCTATAAAAGACAACTAATGTCTTTTTAATGGGGTTTGGAGTTTGGAGACTTTTTTGTCTTTTGTAGTTTCTGTGGAATCCTCAAATTTATTGCATTTACATGTGATTGGCCTGGAACAGTGTGTCCTGATTAAGTGGCTGTTATTCTTTGTGGTATTTTAAGAATGGTGTCTTGCTCACAGTTTTCAGTCAAAGTCCTTTGATTTTAAACTCCCAGTCTTCTGACTTTTTCAGAAAGTGCTGTAATCTGCCAACATCTGGTTAGACCTGAACTCACAAAGCTCCTATAATGTTTGGATGAATTAGACAGAACTCTGGCTTGGACTTTAGAGGAAAGTGAAGGTCACGTTGCTTCTCAACACTGAAACCTAGTGCTGATAACCCAGGCCTGCTTCCCTTCTGTATTTATACTTTAATTAGATCTATTTCGAAACCCAGGAAGAATTTTTGTCTTTCATACACAGAAGAACATCATTTATCATCAATCATTTGATCCCATGAACAGTTTTCTAGAAAACATAAAACACATTTCTCATTGGTAGCATTTTTAAAATTATATTAACTTGAACTTCTGGGATTAACAGCTACTTGTTAAAACCCTGTAAATAAAGTCATGCATAGGATGATTTGCACACCCAGAATTTTTGTTACTGAAGCTGATTATCAGAATAAAGTTATAGTTATGCAACAAATTTAGGCATGAAGGGCTAAATTTTAGATTTGATTTGAAGGCATTTAGGATCAAAATGGAGATAAGCTTTTAAAAATGTTGCTCTTTAATTTGTATTGTCTTCATTTTTGTGAGGCTTAAATATGATATAACAGTTTTAGGTAACCATAATTAAAATATTTATGTTTTAATACTTTAAAAAAATGTTTTGATGGCAATGATTGCCTTAAGTCTTAGTTTTGCAAACTGACTTTAGTTCTGCCAATGATAAGAGAAACAATTAGGTTTAGACCCAGTAACTGGATTGTTCAGTGAGAGATTTTCACTTATTTATAAAAAACACAGAGTTGCTTTCACAGTACGCTTAGGTGTTTGTTTTTCTATTTTGTGGAACCCCATCTATTCAGCTTTGCTGCATCTGACTAAGTTAAACCTGATCATAAATTCTTGTCACCTTGAGAAATCAACCAGCTTCTTCTTTCTCACCATCAATAAACATTACTGACCCAGTGCCATTTCATTCATTTTACCTTTCAAATAAATGGTGGGCAAAGTTTTTTTTGAAAATGTGCATATATAATTAAAAGAAGAGTCAACACCCCTAGTTCCCCTGCCCCCCTATAAGGTTTTCAATCAAAAGTGGCGTCTGCTGCTGGTTTTAAAAACCCAGAATTCCCACTCTTCTGTCCTTTTAAGTGTACATTTTTTTCTGATTCTTTATTCTGTAAGGATAAATTCACACAGAGACAACTATTTAATATATTTTCTCTAGTTTTAGTCTTTCATAAAGTGACTATAATCCTGAACATTAACATGCCTTTTTCTCTCTCATTTGTCTGCAGCTTGAGTCCCACTGCTGTCTGTGATGCCCTCCCATGACGCCCAGGTCAGGAGCTGACACTGCCAGTGAGCGGGAGACGCCACTGCACAACCGGTCCTGGGCCTGCGCCATCAGCCGGTTCTTATCCTCCCTCTTGCACGCTGGAAACTACTCTTACCCTCGCCTGCCAGTATCCACAACCATCAGCTATAATTCGCCCCAGTAGGATTTGCTTAAAAACCGACGCGCTGACACCCTCGATCACCAGCACAATCAGCCAAAAACCACAATCTCATCAACACAATCAGCAGCACCAGCAGCACCATAATCACCACCAGCAACAGTAAGCATGTCCAGTCGCAGAAAGTCCTCCACTCCATGCATGGTTCGGGTCATCAGTGACCTGCCTGGTGATCAAGATGATTCGGAGGATGTGATGGACATTGAAAAACTTCCCTGTAACATTATGACTGAAAAAGAAGACTCAGAATCACCTGAATCTACAGAAAAAAAGCAAGACCCACAACAGGATAATGTAGAAAATACAGACCAGCAGACAATGTTAAAACAGGCGAAAACACAAAATATTGAGCCATTAGTACAAAAGGAGCTTTCTTGTAACAGAGATCAACCTCCTGTCGTTGAAAAGGTTGATTCCAGAGGATTAAAAGACAAGGAAGAAACAGAATCTGAACAACTATCACAGAAAAAGCAACCAAGAGGCTATGAGTGCAAATATTGTCCATTTTTGACCCAAAATCTGAATGACTTTAAGGAACACGTGGACTCCAGTCACCCTAATGTCATTCTAAATCCATTGTATCTCTGTGCTGTGTGTAATTTCAACACCAAGAAGTTTGACTCACTCACAGAGCACAATGAGAGCCAGCATCCAGGTGAGACAAACTTCAAGTTCAAAAGGATAAAAAGGAACAATCAGACTATCTTGGAACAGACAATCGAAGGCAAAGACAATTCAGCTGAATGCGAAATGACAAATGAACAAGGTGGAGGCAACAGCCACTCTGTGTTTCCACCTTGCATATCAACCACAGTGAAAAACCCAAGTAATATACAGTCACTCTATGGAGGGACAGAACTTACAAACCAGCTGGATGGTTTGATCCAGAAGGATCAAATCACAGCAGTGAACATCAATGGAACAGTCATTATCCCTGAACCCACCATCATCCAAGGGCTCTCCCATGTCTCCCCAATGCTCCAGCGCCCACCCAACTTTAACTCTGTACCAAAAATAGCCGTTCCTTTGAACACTACCAAATATAATCCTTCTTTAGACGACAACCTGACACTGATTGCCTCCTTTAATAAGTTT
>JAOXNZ010000064.1:605232-615505 GCA_028566095.1 Kryptolebias brasiliensis | reverse complement strand
ATGTGATTGGCTGATTTGACATTTGCGTTAATGAGCAGTTGGACAGGTGTACCTAATAAAGTGGCCGGTGAGTGTATGTCTTTCAGATTTTGTCTGAATTTGCTGAGGCATCCAATAAACATTAAACAAGTTTAACTTGTCAGAACTTTCACTACTGCAGAGAACAGAATAGTTAATAAATCACCAAATTGATTAGATCTGTGAAGTGATTTGCACATTATGGGACAGATTCAGAGCTGTTAAAAGTTTCATATCTTTCTTTCCACCTAAACAGCAACAGGTGGTCTGTTCTGATTTATAACTAACAGTTTTCTGTCACAATTGAGGAATGTTTGTGTTTTTCAATTAAGATCTTTAGCTTTTATTCAAAAACAACCTCAGTGAAAAAAGATGTAGCACACCATGCCAGCATTTCTCCAACAAAACATGACACCAGAATGCAGAAAAGAAAAGAAAACATGAGCTCCATCTAGACCAAAGGACTCTAGAGTCAAATGGAGAGACTGAGACGGTCAAACATCAAACAGTTACTTTAAGTTAAGGAGGTTTGACAAGCTGTTGGATCATTAGATGGACTTCATTTTTCACTCTTTAAACAACATAATATTGTGTATTTGAGGTTGTTTTTAACTGTTTAAGTCCTTCTTTAACGACATTAGTAAAAAGACATTAATATTGACTTTTTCTTTTTTTTTTAACTATTATTTCATCTGTGTTGGAGAATATACATCTAATACGTGCATTTTCTAAATGTTGTCATAGTAACTGAGCATGCCAATCATGCCAGGGATCACCTGAGGACAGATGTGGAGCTGAAGAAGTTTGATGGGTGAGTTTTTTGTTTTGTTTTTTTAATAAGTTCTAAACAGATCATCTTTTCAGATATTTCACCTTTACTCTTGTCCCTGACCCAGCGTGGTGTGTGTGGGAGGGGACGGCATGTTCAGTGAGATCATCCACGGTTTGATTTGGAGGACGCAGATCAACAGCGGCGTAGATCTAAACTGTCCCGATGAAACACTGACTCCCTGCTCACTTCGCATCGGAATAATTCCTGCAGGTCAGAAATACTGACGTCATCCAGCAAATATGTCAACCCTGCTTTGATCTTTATTTATAGTAGATTTACTGAAAAAAGGCTCTTTCACAAAACACTTCAAGCCAGAACTGAGACACTTTCTGGCCGTCTTGATGTGATTTGTGAAAGAACAAGGGCGACATGGGCGTCTGTCTACCTCTGTCATGTCTCTAAGCAGCCAGGTGAAGTGGTAACACCGTATCAGTCGGCATCAGTAACGTGCGGTGAGGCAGCTGGGCATAAATTTATTTAGCCTTTGCTGATGCTCTGTACTGTTTACTCACACACAGTCATCTGGGGTGTTATTATGAGCAGCATACCCATTTAATGGCAGTTTTGATTTGTTTACGTTTTTTGTGTTATTGTGCTCTTTTCAATGTGGTGTTGAAAAATTATGAAAATAAAAATAATATATTGTGATGTCTTATTTATGCTGTTTAACCATAGTGGAACGTTCTACACTGATCAATAGTAGCTGTACTGTACCACCAGGATTGTTTTCTGACTGTCAGTCTGTTTGTTTCAGGTTCAACTGACTGCATCTGCTTTGCCACAGTGGGAACCAATGACCCCGTGACCTCTGCACTGCACATCATAGTGGGTCAGTCAAATGGTCTTCTTATATTAAAAAAACATCATAATTCCAGTACTGAACAGGTTGCACATCACGTCACAACAGAGGTAGATTATTAATGATATCAGAATTGATTTAATGTTTATGAAAATCCAAAATAAAATCTCTGTTTGATCAAGCAGCTTCTTGTCCACCATTTTTCATCTATTACACACAAACTCTTTTGTCCTGAAAGAATACTAAAAAACAAATCTTTCTTCCTGAGCTTGAATGGGCTGTTCAGTGTGTCAGCAGATTCAGCACTTTTATGACCAAAGACAACCTACGACAAATACCAAGCAGTGAAATTCTCTGGAAAAATTTACAGTGTGACTGCTTTTTTTTTTTTTTTGGTTGGTTGGTTTCCCCAGCCATGAACATGTCCACACCTGACTCTTTTTCCTCCTCCTCTTTTTGAGTCCAATCTAATAATAAGAGCATTAATGACAGCGCTTAGTTTCCATCATTGTTAGACTGATATGTCTGTCAGATCTTTGTGATGATCCAATCCAGCATCTAATAAATCTGACAGCACACAGTGTAAAGCAGATTACTGTCAGGTTTTTGTAATATTGTGCTTGCACAGTGGGACATGTACAAGTCCTTTATAATTTTTTAATAATCTGTGTGACAAACTGGGACAGTGGAGATAATGTTTGCAAATGAAGTCAAGGTTGCAAAGTCGTGTTTTTTTTTTTTTGGGATCTTTTCAGATGATTCATCCACTGCTGCTGTTCACTCAGCCATGGTGTGGCTGAGTGAATGTTGATAAGCGTCTTAGTGACAACATGATGAATTGGTGTAAGAAAACTATGACTCTGAGGTTTTTATTGACGTACCTTGTGATGTATTGTCCAAACTTGTTTGAATGGCAAACTCTGTGGATGTCATTACTTCAACAAAAGTGGAAAGCCATCAGTGTTTTCAAGTCAGGTCTAAAATAATCTTTAAATGCCTTCTTTTAGCCAGAATGTGTCAGAGGTATGTGGTTGGTCTCAAGTATACCTGCTTACACGTGGAGTTTTAATTTGTATTTTGTTTTTATGTGTTGATTGTGTGTGTGGGTTCAGGTGACTCTCAGCCAATGGATGTGTGCTCGATTCACCACAACAACACATTCCTGCGCTACTCCGTCTCCCTGCTGGGATACGGTTTTTATGGCGACGTGCTAACTGACAGTGAGAGGAAGAGATGGATGGGACCAGCCAGATATGATTTCTCAGGTGGATCTTTAGGACTTTTTAATATTTCTCCATTGAATTGTCTTCTGTGGTTCAAGATGATTTGAATGTTTTTTTGGTTTGTTTGTTTTTTTTTTATTCTGCAGGTTTGAAAATGTTCCTGACTCATAATTATTATGAAGGAACAGTGTCCTACCTGCCAGCCAAAGACATCATGGGAACTCCAAGAGATGCTGCCAGATGTCAAACTGGGTGAGAGATGTAAAATGTTTTAGATAATATTTGATTGATTTGTACTTCAACTGATCTTTGATTTCTGATTCATAACATTGTTTCCAAAGCAGTCAATATTTTTTGTTCCTATTGCAGCAGGCTAATAGTTTGGCAGTTTTGCATGACTGTATTCCTAAATGGTGTCAGTATTGATGAACATTTTGTTCAGCAGCAAACAGCTGCTGTGACATGAGAAACTTTCAGGATGAAACTTGACCACAGTTAAAAACTCAACCTTGTTTTGCTCTCAGAAAAGTGTTGCCAATGAGGAGCTTTAATGGAACTCGTTTGTCAGAAAATCCAGTAGATATAAAAACAGAGTAGAAAAGAAGCAAACTGATGTAAATGCAACATCATGATTACAGGTTTATAATAATTAGAGCATAATTTAACTATGTGTTAACATGAATTTTTCAAATATTTTAAAGTAGAGTTCAGCGGAAAGGTTATGAACATGTCTCTTACCTGTTGTAGACAGCTTTTATAACGATCTCAGTTTGGAGAAATAGTTTAACTGTGATAGGACTGACGAGCTAACAGACTAACAGAATAACGCCAGTCCTCAAAATTTCATAGCAGTTCACGTGAACACTGTTGTTTAAACTTTTACATCACTGTCAATGCTGCTTTTTGTATTACAGTTATTTTGGCCCAAATATTATAAATTTACTACATATACAAGCTGAATTGGAAAGGTTTCTTATTTTCTTGAAAAAAAATCAGGCTGACTTTGGCTGGTAAGGCTGGATCATTTGAAATAACCTGAAATCCCTTTCTGTCCTGTTTTAAAGGTACAGGATGTCAGATCATTTAAATTCATTTTAACCTTTTATTATTATTATTGTAGATGTGTAGTTGAATGTAGGAGTACTTTTTAGCAGGAAAGAGATCAAGTGAAGTAGGGCATACTCCAAACAAAGCAGTTAAGGCCTTTGGAGTGATATCCTCTCTAGTTACAGTAGATAACGTAAGAAAAAGTTTAGAACCTCTTCATGGAGGAACAGCTCTAAAATGTGAGTTTTTCTTTAAAACCTCCCCCCAAACATTGTCTGAAATCAACAGGAATTCTGGGGGTGAGCTATGGACATAGTGTTGAGCTTGTAGGTATCTGAAAAAATGTCTTTTTAGGGAGTGAAAACTTATTTGTAGCTGTTGAAAAGAAGCAATAGTAGAGTTAACGCACAAATCTCTCCAGGTTTTAAACCTAACTTAGTCCATTTAGAGAAAGCATTATCCATTAAAGATGGAGGAAAAATAGCCTCACCAGGTTTTTGTTTTTTTAACTAAATGTTGAACCAAAATTCAAAAGCAATGACTGATCTTCATTAGTTGATTTTTTTTTTTTTTTTTTTTTTTTAGTACATTTTTACATTTTATCACTTGTCAGTTTCAAGTTATTTCAGTGACCTTTCTGGGTTTTTTTCTTCAACAAAAAAGTACAGACAAATTTGTCCACATCTGGTTCTGGATATGTAATGAATGAACGTGTTTTCTGTGTGTTTGTAAATCTGCAGCTGTGTGGTTTGTCAGCACAACGGACAGAAAGTGTCAGAAAAAGTTGAGAAATATGAGATGGATGAAACTTCAGAATGTGGTAAGTCCAATAACCACACATCCAGATCTAAAGTTTAAAACACACTTGAAAATAATACTTTCCAATTGGTCTGGAGCTTTCAGCTGCATTCAGTAATGATCATGAGCTGGTAGAAGTTATTAAGCTTGAGTTTAAACCTCCTTATATCTGATCAAGAACACCTTTGCCACAGTACTGTAAAGGCTCCTGGGTTTCTTGATGATTTTGGATACATGACAGATGAACAAGACCCCTAAGGAGATCTGGAGTATAGGTCACATGTTTTACGTCCTAACCAACCACAAATGTCAATTTCTGATTGAACCAAAAGCTTTACTTACTGGTTTAGGTGTCACATTGCAAAATTATTGACTTAGTTCATTTAATTATTAATTAAAGTGAAACTTTTTACCCTCTGCATAACCAGCAGTAAGCGTTTTGACTGCAACAATAAGTGAGATCTGTTCAGTGGGGCTTTATGTTTCAGAGACTGATGGTGAGTGGAGGACGATCCGAGGGAAGTTCCTGGCTATAAACGCAGCCAGCATGAGCTGTGCTTGTCCTCGCAGCCCTAAAGGTCTCTCACCTGCCGCTCACCTGGCTGACGGCACAACCGATCTCATACTGGTTCGAAAATGTTCTCGTTTCAACTTCCTCAGACACCTCCTTCGTCACACCAACAAAGACGACCAGGTTTGTTATTAAACCCAGATTCTGATTTATAATTCCTTCACCTGAATTGTCCAATACATCGTTCTTCTCCTCCTCCTGTCCTCCTCAATCAGTTTGACCTGAACTTTGTTGAGGTCCACCGTGTGGTGCGTTTCCGCTTCACACCACGTCACTGCCAGAGCGACTCGGACCTGGAGCTGGACCTGCTGGACAATGGCAAAAGGCAGATTTTCAGCCAGATCTGCCGAGACCACCCAGCTTGTGGCTGTGCACCCGCCTACAGCAGCTGGAACTGTGATGGCGAGATCCTGACCCACATGGCAATTGATGTCAGGTACAGCAACCATCTGAAAGTTTTCTTCTTCCAGTGTTTAAACCCTGATTTCGTTGAAAAACTCAGTTTTTTTTTTGTTTGTTTTGTTTTTTCTCAGAGTGCACTGCCGGCTGATCAAGCTGTTTGCACGAGGGATTGAAAAACCACAAGTGTTTGAGGATCTCAGTAACCCCTGTGCAATATAAACCCATCCCCACACCATTGTCTCCTGTCAGACACTGGAGCCGCCTGTTTCCAGCTGTCATCTACATCCCTGCTGCCAGGTCATGTGACACTCAGCCCATCTGGCATTAGCAGACTCAACAATGAGTTGTTTGGTTTCTCAAAGGATATTGGCTGCCTGGAGAATAGCAAAGTTTTGTTTCTCTCCATGCAGCTAATGTGTTAAACTTCTTCTAATTGAACCTTAGTTTGTTCAGTACATGTGAAAGGCAACCAGGGGCCTCATGTATAGACTGTGCACACATCCTGCACAAAAAAGGATGCATATGGTAGTTCTTACTCTTAAAGATCTTTAAAAAAAAAACACAAAAATGTGCAGTAGAGTTGAGTAGGAACAAGATTATACAATATCCAGGGATAAAGATAAAAACATTGATTTAAATACTGTCTACTGTCAATTTATTCCTGACCATGGACAAATAAAATAAAATTATGTAGGTACATTTATTTACAGGAGGTGCACTTTTTGTAAATTCTTCTTCTGCTGCCATTTCTGCTGTGTGGCTGTATTATTTTCTTTGTAGCAGCACCTAGTGTTTAGGATAGGAATTGCAGGGAGTGTAGTTCATCACAGTATATAAACAGCAAGCCCGTCACTTTGACAGCACAGATCACTTGCTCTGTTATCAATGCACAATGTGTTCATTATAAAAATGATTTACAACTGTCTAATGATAAATTATGTCAGCATAATCTATCAAAACATGTCGCTGCTTTTCTTAGTTCACAATCAATAGTGTCTGTTGAAGGCTGAAGAGAAACTTAAAGCAGCTCAGGTTAGATCCCAGTTAACGTGTAGACTGGGGCAGAACTGATCAAGATTTTTTTTGTCCCCAATACTGATCAGTCATCTAAAAATAAGCCTCAGCCAATACCGAGTCTCAATCCAATACTTGCATTAGATTACAGACCACAAGTACATTGAATTTATTAAAATCAATCATAAATTATTTTGTGCTTGATGCCTCAATAGCTCCACATTGCAGTAAAAAAAAAACCTGTGTTCGTTTTGTTCTTCAGTTGTTTTTTTTATTATTAACAAGGAAAGAAAATACCAGATGATGGCTGACTTTTCTATATATCCTGAGAAGCTCTGTGTCAGATATGTTGTGTTGGGAGAGTAGGACGTACCGTGGCTTCAGCATCTCCAAAAGGCAACAGACCCCATTTTTTCCACCACAGTTATGGGTTGGTCATCCAGAGCAATGAATTCAGTCACCTGTTCTGTAGCTCTTTTTGCCTTTTAAAATATAAGCAATACTAGTCAAACAATGAGGCAATGAACCAAGTTTTTGTTTCTCACCTTTAGCTGATGCAGTGTATGAGTGGAGAGATGCCAAATAGTAACTGTTTTGAAGTTTGACGTTAGCATTAGCTTAGGGTTCGGTGGCCCGTTGCTGTTCAGCGGCCCGTTACTGAATTGCTCTCCTTTTGTGTTTTAAAATCCTCCATACTGGAGACATGTTGGCACGTTGCCTAACAACGGCTGCTGTATTAAGACTGCTGTACAACAGCAATACTGTGACATGGCCTAAACAAAACCAGGGACTGTAGCTCAACAACAAAGATCAGGAGCCAAGTGTGGCAGCTACTCTATTATCGATCAGTGAAAAATGTCTTGACCGGTACTTGATCAGGACATCTATAATGTAGACACAATAAAACAACAAACAGAAGCAGAGCTGACAGGATATTGTAGAGAGTCTGTGAGCCACAAAGGTGGGAGAAATGTAAGAGTACCTGTTTTCCCTCTGTTTGAGCTACAAAGCACACCTTCAGATCAGATGATCAGCAGAAAGTCTGCAGCCTGCTGACTCCACACAGACCTGAAAGAACCAATATACTGATTGGCTAATTTCTAAACAAAAATAATAATAATGACACTTTTAAAGGTGCTGTATTGATTCTGTAACGTTCTGAACCTTTTCTTCATACCATTATTTATTTATTTATTTATTATGACTTCATTTTCTGATGTGATAGCAGTAACAAAATTATACTTTTTATGTTGTATCCTTAATTTAGGAAATTAAGAATAAAAATATATTCAAACCGTTTAAAATGCCTTTAAATACAGTACATGCATTCATAAGCCTTACTAGGCACTCAGTAACTCTCTGTATTGTCATATAATTAGAGGAAGGCTTGACAGTGTTTAAAATGGTTACTGCCCATCTCTAATGTGCAGGTTGAGCCCAGCTTGTCCAGAGCTGCTGATAAAATGTGTGGACCGTCACACTAATTCCTTATGAATTCTATCAGATGCCGGGGCCGATTTCCAAAGCTCTTTTTACAGAAATCTCCAAATGAACATTTCCACTCTGATTACTGTGCTGTCTGTAAATAAATCTAATTATTAACATGAATCATCATCATCATCACCATCCTGTTTATTTAGATCAGTAAGGTGTCAACAATTGGATGTGCCCTATGAAAAGATGCAAAAATAGTGCATACTCCATAAATTATGGTAGTGTTTTTGCTCCTGGAAGAATTTACAAATGACAGTGTATTTAATTGTATTTAGTTGTTTTATTTCTCTGAGACAGTAACACTACAGTCACACTCCAACACTTTCTGTTTGTTACTGATTCCAGGGAAAAAAAAAAAAACACCAAATGAAACCTCTTTCCAGGCTTCAACATTTTACTCTGAGTTTGTCTTTGTTATGCAGCAGGATTTTGTCTCTGGTGGTTGGAAAATAATCGACTGTATATTTACAGTCCATTCATTTATAGTGCATGTGCTCAGTTTTACCTTTATTAATTTAGTTCAATTCAGTTTATTTATATAGCGCCAAGTCACACCAAATGTCGTCTCAGGTCTCTGTACAAAAACATTCACAGACATTATAAGAAGCTCATTAGGAAAAGTTATCTATCTAAGGAAGTCAGCAGATTGGGTTGAATCTTCATTTCGTCGCAGTCTCCCATCCTGAGCAGCACATTGGTGACAGTGGAAAGGAAAAACTCCCTTTTAACAGGAAGAAACATCCAGCAGAACCAGAACCAGAACCAGGCTCAGGACAGGCAGCCATCTGCTTTGACCAGCTGGGGTTTGAGAGGACAGGAAAGAGACACAAACAAATAGAATGACTGGTCCTGATGTAGTTTTTACTGGAAGAAAGACAAAGAAAATCATTAGCATTTACAAATATATTTTTTATATATGAGGCCCCTGGAGAGAGATGATTTGGTTTCCTTCTGGTTGGTTTTACTGGGAGGGGTAGTTGGGTGTCTGGTACCTGAACTGAGACCAAGGGTTAAAACAGCACTGGCTTGTTGCTGCTTCTCATCAACAGTTTAGTGGATCAAACCCTTCAGCTTAACACGAGTGTGTGTTGTCTTTTAACTTTGACCTGTTGCATCTTGTTTTTAATATTTTTAGTCTACTGTGTGAACTTGTCTTGATCTGTACTGAAACTTGTGTTGTCTTGTTGGTGCTCATTAATGTCTAAATTATCTCAACCCCAATCTCAAGGGGGTTTTTTTCTGCAGAGTTAGACTTGGCTCTGTCTTGTTAGTGTTTTAACAGAACCTGAAACAGCTCAACAGCTGTCTGGAATCTCCTGTTGGTCAGATGTTACGAGTTTAGTTTTTTTACTTTTTAAGAAAAATCATGCCTGGGTCTCAACCCCTATTTGTAGTCAAAACTGATTGCTAGTTTGGGTTTGGCATGTTTGAAGGATTCCAGACATCCACCAATCACTCCCAGGTTCACATGTCCAGTAGAAGAATGCAGTTTAATCTGAAAGAGAAATAACCCTGATCCCAGATCTGTTCTTTATTGTTGATTTTCTTTTTCCTTTAATCAGTTCTGTAGCATTTTTTTTCCCAATTCAACACAATTCCAAAATTTCTCTGCAAGACCTGAGCTAGATTTTGCTTTTGAAGTTCTATTTATTTCATTTTATTTTTATTTTTCAGAAATAAAAAAAAAAGATTAATAGTCGAGAATATTTTTGAGCTGCTTATGGCTGAGTAGCACACATATTTGTGTTTTTAACTTTTAACTTTTGCTCGATATGCAAGTGATCTGGATGTGGGCAAAGACTAACTGCTTTAACACACTACCTGTCCTGACATCGCCTCAAAATGAGTTGAAATTGTAGCTGATATTAGATCTGAGCCAGTATAACGAGACGTTCTGAACATGTCTGTCAGGTTGTCTCACAAACGTTACGATTAACGCAAACATGTATGTTTTTGTAAGCAAATGCCTTACCTTTATGTTCCAACTTCCTCACAGTGAGAAACACAACATGGTTAAAAGCTTGCAAAGAAAAAAACTCCTAAATGTTTTTTTTATTTAATTTTTTTTTTCAGAT
>JAOXNZ010000064.1:569598-586093 GCA_028566095.1 Kryptolebias brasiliensis | reverse complement strand
ATGTCAACACTACTTGTAAAACAACTGTTAAACTTATCTGCTTATCTCAGGTTTTCTACAAACACTGTGAATACTATCTGAAATTTATAACTTTTGTTTCTGTATCATTTTTCCTTTTCTTTTTTTACTAGGGTCTTGTATGGCCTGGCAGCCAACATGTCGGTTGTTTGTTGTTGTTTGTTTGTGTACTACACCAAATTGCAAAATAAAATAATTAAATTAAAAAAAAAAGTTTGGTGGGGAGAAGAGACTTAAGTGGGGCAGTGGCGGGTCGCACGAACAATGTGAGTATCGCCACGATTCCACCTCCATATAGGCAAAGTGATACTTCACCCTCCTCCTACAGGCGGTGGATCTGGACCTGGACTCCCACCCCATGGTTTGACAGACAGCCCCAACAGCAAAATAATCCTTCCGCGGAAGCGGCTTCACTTCCTGCAGCCTCATTCCAACAGCAGGTCCCACAGGCAGCAGATTCCACCACGGACAGCCTGAGGAGCCCAGTGTCTGCACGTACCCGAGCACGAGCAACAGCGGTGGACTTCCCAAAAGACACCATCAGCAGAGACTGCTTTGTTCTTACATCCTGGACAGCCTCCTGCCTGAGGTCGCCGCGCAAACAAAAGCATCATATGTGTGCTGGCGGTTTGACATGAGAATGACAGAATTGAAATGCCATGCGCTCCAGAGTCATGGAGTGGTTCACGACCGCAAAAAGAAAAAGACGGCTGTAGAAGACTTTATGAGAGAGACTGATTTGCACCAAGCATTTGACCGGGGGGAGGGGACTTCAGGTCCAGCCCCCAACCTGCTTCGGGACATGTTATCTCCAAAAACCACTCACTCTCTCAACAACATGTGGAAGCTGTTCAAAAAATACCTAAGCCTAAGACTAAAAAACAGATGATGTCTTTTCTGGGTATGACTTCATACTGTAGAAATTTCATTGCAAATTACTCTTCTATTCAGCCTCCTCTTTCATCTCTTATTCATGGGTGTGGTCTCTCTGCTCATGATGTTTTCATCTGGACACCTGAAGCAGCTTTTGAAGAACTGAAAGCAGTATTATGTAGTGCTCCTGCTTTAGCCTTACCGAATCCCTCCAAGCCATTTGTGCAGATAGTGGATGAAAAATGTGGTTTTATGTCTTCTGTCCTTTTGCAGTCTCATGGTGACTGCCTGTGCCCTGTGGCGTAGTACTCATCCAAGCTTGACTCTGTTGCAGCAGGTCTTCCCGGATGTCTCAGAGCTGTGGCTTCTGCAGAAAAGGCTGTTTTGGCTTCTTGTGACATTGTGGGATACAGCAAACTAATTGTAAATGTCCCACATTCTGTCTCTATTGTCCTTCTTGAACAGAAAACATCACACTTGTCTGCAGCACGGTGTCTCTGCTATTCATCCATCTTATTGGATATGCCAAACATAACAGTTAAACGATGCACAACCCTCAACCCAGCAACCTTATTGCCTACAGCTGATGATGGTGAACCACATGACTGCTCAGTAGTTCTAAACACTGTTTGTACTCACAGACCTAACCTAACAGACATCCCACTGACTAACCCTGATATGGTTTTGTATGTTGATGGTTTCTCCTCCAGATCAGAATTAGGGTGTGCTGTGTGCTCTGATACTGCAGTGTTAACGTCTGGCCCTCTTCCAGCACATCATTCTGCACAAACAGCTGAACTCGTTGCTCTCACTGAAGCCTGCGAACTGGCTGCAGGTAAGACGGTAACTATCTACACTGATTCCAGATATGCATTTGGTGTTGTACATGATTTTGGGGCACAAACATCACTCCTTCCTAAAATCTGATGGAAAGCCCATTTTGAATGCAACACAGGTTGCAGAGCTTTTGGATGCCATACTTCTGCCAAAGCAAATTGCTGTAGTAAAATGTGTGGCTCACACTGGACTGTCAGATGATGTCTCCCGTGGCAATGCCTTTTCAGATACTGCAGCAAAAAAAGCTGTGTTAAAGCCACTCCTTGTTTCCCTAAATAACCTTTTCATGTCTGGTCCTCCTCAGATAATTCTGCATGAATTGCAATCATTTGCATCAGAAGTGGAAAAGCACCTCTGGAAAACTGATGGAAACCTGTGATGAAAACAGGGGTTGGTTGTCCACTGATGGCTGCCCCTGCCTGTCCCAACATTATTTCCCCTGGTTTGTGTGGAATATAAGGCTGTGTATTTACTCTCCCATGCTTTATTTACCATTAATAGTGTTGATTTAATTTAGTATTAGGAGTGGGTCGATTATTATATCTTTATCTGATTTTTGATTATCACCATTTTATGTTTAGCCACCATTTTAGAAACTTTAACAAGTAGTTGCTTAGTTTATTTGGAGAGCAAGAGAGACTCTGGACCAGATATGGGAGGGAGTGACCCACCCTCTGGAGGGGGGGGTCAAGTATTAAAAGCAGAGGAACATCTTTTGTCCAGTCAGACAATCCTGGGGTGATGGCTTAACTAGTTTTCAAGGTGATGTGTATCTCATTCCCATTGATTGTCTCCCAGATGCTTGTGGTTTTATGATTGTATGAGTAGTGACTAATGGTGTTTGAATAAATGTGTTAAACTTTAAGGTAACTTCTCCTGAAGGTCTTTCCCAAACAACCAACTCGGGGAGGTAAAGGTAAATACCTCAACATTTGCGAAGTGGTCACATGGGATGGACCACGTGTCCAAAGGGGGAATGATGGCAATGGTAAAACAAACCTGGTACACAAGGTGTTTTTCTTTTGTTGCAGAAATCTTTTGTAAAAGATGTCATATTTGTGCTGCAAACAATCCCATAAGGGTTTTGAAGCAGCTACAAGCTGCACATCCTCCATCTGATATGTCTTTCCAACATCTGATGATGGATTTTATTGAATTAACACAATCTGAGGGAAAGAAATATTGCCTTGTGGTAGACATTTTTTGAAAATACGTAGAAGCATTCCCAACAAAACACACAGACAGCAGTGCAGTTGCAAAAGCTTTTTTAACTGAAATAATACCCCGATGGGGCATTCCAGACATCATCTCCAGCAACAATGGCACACATTTTGTAAATAAAGCATTACAAGAAATCAGTCAGCTGTTTCTCCTGTCCAGAACCAACCAGAACCCATGCAATTAGGCCGAGCTTGGCTAAGCATGAAAGAACGGCAGCGCCGCATGTCATCAGGTTGTTGCCTTTACTGTGGTTCACCTCAACATTACATCTCCTCCTGTCCGGTTTGCCCAAAGGTCCAGGCCTGCCAGTAAGTCTAGGGGTCCTGGCGGGCAGATCTAAAAAAACATATTTGTTTTTGTCTGTCTTGACGACATCCTCATTTTCTCCAACAGCTTGCTCCTATTCTTCTCCACCTTGACCCTTCTGCCCAGTTCACTGTTGAGGTTGATGCATTCGATACTGGCATGGAGGCTATCCTATATCAGCGTTCTCCCAGGGACAACAAACTCCATCCATGCGCCTTCTTCTCTGAGAAGTTCACCCCCACCGAGAGCAATTACACGATTGGTGATCGCGAGCTTCTGGCCATAAAGCTTGCCCTGGATGAGTGGAGACATTGGCTTGAGGGTACTGAGTTCCCGGTCATCATCTGGACTGACCACAAGAACCTGGCATATCTCCAATCTGCCAAGCACCTAAACCCACACCAGTAATGTTGGTCACTCTACTTTTCCCACTTCAATCTCACGATCGGATTCTCTGACACCAAAACCTTTTGACCCCAGTTCTCAGAGTGGACATTCTTGGACTATGATTGGCTGCAATAATTTTTTTTTTTGTGCTCGTGCGAGTCGATAAACAACAGTAACAATGGTGGATAACTGAGTACTGTTTGTGCTCCTCACCCTTTTCAATAGTGAGCAATCCAAGCTTACTGTCAGTCCAAACAAACATTCATGTCGTCACCACTTTGCATAATTGTCTTCAAGCTGGAGAGAGTGAAGTGTTTGTGTGCACGTTAAAATACAAATATCACAACACTAGCTAGTGACCTGGCATGGAAACTACAGTGGATTCACGGATACAGGATTACTGTGTAAATGTTCAACTTTTCCCCAGTCAAATCTTTAACATTTCCAGGAGATTGTTCAGGTGTAAACAGGGCCTTAGCTGTGAAGGTGAGGTTTGCACTGGCCTGCTGTGGTACAGTGGAGAGAAGAATTGTAATTCCCTCTTTGTACAGCAGCAGGCAGCGGTATCCACTTCCTGATATCAGAGGGCCAAGAGAGTGAGAATGGAGATGAGTCTTGGAGTTTGTGTGCAAGAGAGGCATTGTGGCCACTTGAAGAGGAAGGAAGTGTCACCAGAGTAAATAGTTGAAACTCCAGAATAAAAGTTCTGTTTACCTCACAAATGAATCTCGTTCTGTGGGTCCCCAACAGTTACATTCACAGTGAAGTTGTGTAAAAAATAGTTTTAGTTTTGACACTGAGCTATATGATTTTACAAAGCATTGTATGCTCATTTATGTCTTTTTTTTACCACATCTGTTAATTAAATTCATTAAGAAATGAGTTGACAAAAATGTGCCTCAAAGGGCTTTGAACCATTCTAATGTCAAAATAATAAACAGTTCAGTTGTCTAAATGTATTGTCAATATTACTGCACCTGTTTCTTGCTCACTGACAGCCCTCTGTGATGTGTCTGTGTGTATACCTGCATACAGTGGAGGAAATGACATCCGATCACAAAACATTTGGGATACGTGTTTAATTTGAACAGAGCTGACCACAAGCAGGCAAATCATTCAAAACGGTTTTGGAACAACAAATGTGAACAGGCCCATAGTGTGTTGTTGGAAAATATGTGGTTTCCTCCTTCTTTTCCTCCAGGCTCCTGAATCAACAAATGCTATGTTGACATGCAGTGACTGCTTTACTAACAAGGAATGTTTTTTTTTCTTAAGGTTTGGTGGGAAAAGATAAAATAAATCTTGGGTTTAACATATCTAGAAACTAAACTTTTTCTTCTTTTATACAACAAAGATCAATTTAAGACAATTTTTCATCCAGCATCGGCAGAGCGATGCAGTTTTACACTCCTCTTGTTTCACTTTTAATTATGACTCCTGCCTATTCCAAAGAGAAGCCTCTGGGGTGTGAAACAATCAAAAGGAAAGTTTATGTTTCAGCCTTGTCCCATTAGTTGTAAAAAGCTGCTGAGCTGAAAGGCTGAAAGAAAAGTAAAAGAAGATGTAAAGGACATTTCTCTCCTCCAGGCAACAATTATTCAGCCTATGAGGTTACAGACTGAGTGGAAGACACTGACAAAGTACGCCTTCAGCGTTTGGAAACACACTATTGGTACCATGCAGACTCAATGAGCTCCAGCTCCTTTTGTTTTTTCTGTTCTGTACCTGTGAGAAAAGCATCCTTATCATTTGTTATTACTGACTGAATAGAAATTTGAGATGAAAAGACTTTGTCCTCCTGTTAAATCATAGACCTGAGCTAATGGAAAACAGCAAAGAAGAGGGAGAAAAATGTTCAATACCCATGCTACTTTAATAAGTATAAACTTTATTAAAGTAATAGATTTGTTGTTATCACATTAGATTATGCAATGTGTTTGTGACTGTGCTATTCCCAGATTTATTGTACTGTAAATGAATGTTATTATTACTGAATAAATAAGATATTATAAAAAGGTGTTGGAGTTATAGTCATTGTCTGCCATCGAAGGTGGAGTAATAATGTTTTTGCCCATGTCTGTGTGTGTGTGCCTCTTTGTATATCTGTACCATTTGCAAAATATCCCATGAATCACTGAACAAATTATAATGAAACTCTCTAAAAGTAATTATTGGAAGTACATCTACTACATATGTTTCAAGTCAATCTGATTCAAGATGGCCACCACAGCAAAGCAACCTTATTAGGCACAAAAATGGATATAACTCAGTCAGTTATACAAATATTTGCCTAAATTTTGATGTGGTGGTTGTTGAGAGTGATCCCCAACACATATTCTGAATGTGAACAGATTGTGCACAATCTTTTTTTTTTTATTTTGTCATTAACTACTGAAGTCAACTGTGTCTGTCTGTTAGCAAAATACCTCATGAACCACTTGATGGATTTTAAATACATTTTCAGGAAATATTAGAATGGACAACAACAACTGATTACCTTTTGAAGCCACCGCAGTTCAAGATGGCCACCACAGCCAAATGACCTCAGAAAACAAAAATTTCTTTAATTTAATTTTTACAGGTATTAAGCTAAAATTTGGTGTGATAGCAACTAAGATTTATCCTCAATACATAGAGCACTACACATTGCATAACGTTTTTTTTTTAAAACTTTGCCAATAAATTTTGGAGTTAACCCAGTTTGTCTGTGAGCAAAACATTTCATGAACCACTGAACAAATTGTAATTGTAAAATAATCATCAGTCTTCATCTATAACTGATTGACTTATGGAGTCAACCCAAATCAAAGTGGCCACCACAGCTAATTGACTTTACTTACACAAAAATGGCTACAACTCAGTCAGTTTTACAGATACTGAGCTAACATTTATCAGGAGTGAAGGGAATGAACCCAGACTCATCTTCTTTCAAAACAAAAACTTATTTATTAAATTAAAGCAAAAAGGCTGACGTTGCAAAAAGAACAACAAGACAACAAAACACTGAGCATTACGAGGGGACGCAAGGAACAACCCTGACTGTGGTGAAGACCAACAAAAAACCATCAAGGATGATATACAAGAGACTGAATATAAAGGGCTGAGGGGGAGTAGGAGATTGACTGCAGCTGGAGTCACTAGCGGAAGAAATCACAGCCGGGTGGTGCAAATGACCGGGCCCTTTATACCCAAATAATAAAGATCATGATAACATAATTTTACAACATACACATGCCCGCAACAGCGGGACTTACAAGCTGCGGCACCACGGAAAGCAACTGCATGTTTGTGGGTTTTTGTAGGTTTTGTGATTAGTCAGTTATTTTTTCTGTTTAGATTTCTTAGGCTTTTGCTTTTAAGTATATTTTTCAATATGTTATGATTGCTGCCAGTATGTTTTCAGTTTTGTTAGTTTTTTCATGGCCATTGTGTTACCTCAGTTTCCTGTTACTGCCCTGCCACTCACACTGGTTAATCTGTAATCAATCAGTTACGCTCACTCAACAATCAGCTCCCCCTGTATATACTGTGCTGTCACTCACTCTCATTGGTCACATTCTCTGTATGTATGTAATTCTCCTGTTCAAGCCTGTTTTTTCTTTTTGTTTTTTTGTCACTTGGCCTTCTGGTTTTGTTTTCATTTACTAAACATTTTAGATTTATACTTGCCTGCTGCCTGTTACCAACACACTTGGGTCCACACCACCAAACCTCCACAGCTGTAACAGAAGGATCTGACCAGTCATGGACCCAAGAGATACATAACTCTACTGGAGTTTTTCTGCTAGGAGGCTGCCATGTCCACACTTGGCTTGGAGAAGGAGTGGAGATCATCTTTCTGGGGTACACATCTTGCAATAAAACCACCACCCCCAAGAAAGCGTGATTCTGTTCAGCCAGTTGCCTCAATTGCCTAGCCCTGTGGTCAAGTCTCAGGGGGTCTTGTAGGATGCCTCTCACCTGCCAGATCCTGTTCCTGAGTCCAAAAGGATCCTAGAGGATCCCCACCTGATTTTGTTCCAGAGTCTGAGGGGGTTCAGGGGGGCACCTCTCACCTGCATGATTCTTTTCTTGAGTTATAGGGGTCTCACAGTATGCTTCTCATCTGCCTGACCTGTTTCCCAAGTTTGTTACAGATTATTATTTCCAATGTCTGTTCCTTTTCCTGAGTCTGACGTGGGTCTCGGTAAGGCTTCTTTAGTAGAACTGTAACTAATGATTTTTTTGGTATTTGACTAATCAGTCAAAACCTTTTTTCAATTAGTCATCTATTATTTTGTCTCTGCTTCCTATGGGTTTATGTAATTTAACATTTCACAGCAAATTAAAATAATAACCTGTGAAACAGATCAATCTGAAACTAATCAAATGTACTTTACTTAATGTGACTATCAAAAAAAATTAAATACATCAGTCAGTACAGGGGCAGAAACTTCCCCTCACTCATTTACTGCTCCTAACAGGTCACATTTGCAATCATAACTGAATGATGTTTGCTTAGAAATTGTCCATGAGAACTTTTTTAAACTGATATAAACATTACTGTACAAACATTTAAAAAGAAGGCAATACATAATGCTAAGTTTACTTGTAAAACTAACTTAAACCTGTCATCTCCACTCCAGGAGGGAGATTGCAGTGCTCTGCAGCAGTGGTGCCATGATAAAAAAACTTTTGTATGTTTGTTTGTTTCCATTGAAATACTCAAACACTTTTGAAAGTCTCTGTTTCGATTTTTATCTATCTCCTTTTCATGCTCTGTTGGTCTTTTTCCTCATGTTCTTTGTTCAAAGACTGTGTGCAGTTTTGGCAAACAATCAAGATGATACTGCCCCCACTGCATATACCAAAATTATTTATGTGGTTTATTATGACCTGAGCCATCTAACCATAGCTCTGTATTTGACACTTTGACAATAAAAATTTGCATTGTTTTGTAGTTAACGGTGACTAATTGTTGCAGCATCTCCAATGCAAGTTCCTGTGTCCGAGTCCATGGGTGCCCAGGGGACACTCAGCATTTTGATTCCTTTTGTTCATTAGTTCTTGTTAGTTCTTGTCTTAAATCTTGTTTGAATGAAAACTGTTTTATACTGCAGTGTAAAGCAAAACATTTTGTTTCTTTTATATATGAGAGACTCTTTGCTCAGGATTTGGTTTCAAGTGTGATGTATCATTTTATAATTGCATCACATCTGAATCAAAATTGTAATCAAATTGAATCGTGAGTTGCCTAAAGATTCCCACCCCTAATAAGTGATTGCTTTAAGATTTTCTTTGAAAATGAGAAGTGCATTTAAAATGTAAAGTAATAACAACAATAATAATAACAATACCCTAATTCCAATAAAGTTGGGATGTTGTGTAAAACATAAATAAAAACAGAATACAATGATTTGCAAATCCTTTTCCACCTATATTCAATTGAATACAGTACAAATACAAGATATTTAATGTTCCAACTGATAAACTTTATTGTTTTTTTACAAATATTCACTCATTTTGAATTTGATGCCTGTAACACATTCCAAAAAAGCTGGGACAGGGGCATGTTTACCACTGTGTTACATCACCTTTCCTTTTAACAACCCTCAATAAGCGTTTGGGAACTGAGGACACAAATTGTTGAAGCTTTGCAGGTGAAATCTTTCCCATTCTTGCTTGATGTACAACTTCTGTTGCTCAACCGTCTGGGGTCTCCATTGTCATATTTTGTGCTTCATAATGAGTCACATATTTTCAATGGGAGACAGGTCTGGACTGCAGGCAGGCCAGTCTAGTACCAACACTCTTTTACTATGAAGCCACGCTGTTGTAACACATGCAGAATATGGCTTGGCATTGTCTTGCTCAAATAAGCAAGGATGTCCCTGAAAAAAAAATTGCTTGAATGGCAGCATATGTTGCTCCAAAACCTGTATGTACCTTTCACAGATGTTCAAGTTACCCATGCCATGGGCACTAACACACCCCCATACCATCAGAAATGCTGAACTTTGCGCTGATAACAATCCAGACAGTCCTTATCCTCTTTGGCCCGGAGGACACAACATCCATGATTTCCGAAAACAATTTGAAATGTGGACTCGTCAGACCATCTCAGATGAGCTCGGGCCCAGAGAAGCCGGCGGCATTTCTGAGTGTTGTTGATATATAGCTTTCACTTTGCATGGTAGAGTTTTAACTTGCACTTGTAGATGTAGCGATGAACTGTGTTCACTGACAATGTTTTTCTGAAATGTTCCTGAGCCCATGTGGTAATATCCATTACAGAATGATGTTGGTTTATAATGCAGTGCTGCCTGAGAAATCGAAGGTCATGGGCATTCAATGTTGGTTTTCGGCCTTGCCTCTTACTTACAAAGATTTGTCATCTTTGCTTGTGAACAACTAAGCTTTTTGGGGATGCTCCCTTTATACCCAATTATGTTGCTCACTTGTTTCCAATTAACCTGTTCACCTGTGGAATGCTCCAAACAGGTGATTTTTTAAGCATCCCTCATCTTTTGTTGCCCCTGTCATGGTGTATTTGGTTTTTACCAAACATGGCACTCTGTGTAAACGTCTCTACTTTTGTCTCATCTGTCCTAAGGGCATAGTTGGTCAGTTAAATTAAACTTTCCAAACCTAAGTTGTTATTTTTAGAGAGAAGAGGTTTTCTCCTGCAATACATCCTTGTTCAGTTTTTCTCCAACTGTATTATTATTTAACCTGCTAACTGAGGCCTCTAGAGTCTGAGTTGGAGCTTTTAGGTTTTTTGGAATTTCTCTGAGCATTGCACAGTCTAACTTCAGAGTGAATTTACTGGTACATCCACTCCTGGGAAGATTGGCTGCTGTCTTAAATCTTTTCCACTTGTTAATAATCTTTCTCTTTGTAGAGTGATGAACACCATATGGTCAGTTAATCAATATATTTGATCAGCTGCTACTGAACCTCTTAAGTCCTTATAAAGCAGCATGGAGGGAGGACTTGGTTTTCTACACACAGCTTTTCCATTTTGGCTTTATTTTTGTTCAATAAATTATGACATGATGGAATCTGTTGTGCGTTTTTGTGCACTTGAGGTTAGATTTGAGTAACTTTAAAACCTGGTGAAGACCAGATTATTTTTATTATGTCCAAATTCTGTATCTGTGGTTTATCAATTTCAGAAACCTTTTCCTTTTACATGAATGTAGCCATGAATGAATTCTCTAATTTGGCATGTACTTATAATTTTAATGAAAAGAGAGATGCCTAAATAGATTTCATACTTCAATTCAAATGAAATACAAAATGAGCTTCACACGGCTAAAAAAGGCAACTAATCCTAGATCAGTTGGGTAAAAATACAAGAAAAATAAGTGGTTAGTGGTTTATCTTTCTTATAAGTTTTCATTTAAGATTTTTAGCACTTGCCCCTTTGAAGGTCTCTTCATTCAAGCCCCAACCATTACCTTCAGAGCTATTTAAGTGTCAAATAATCTCAGTATATATGCTCTTGTTCTGAAAGTCATCATTATCAACACCAATGCAATACTTCTAAAGCCAGTATCTCACTGGGCTGCAACTGTTGGAGACTAGTTGGAGAACAGCAAGAGTCTCCAAACTGTCTTGAAACAATTGCAAGGGTTCTCATTTTCAGTGTGTAAGTCACAGGGGCACGCAGTCCTGTCGCTTCAATTTTGTACATGTTAAAAAAATTTGTGGACAAATTTTCTCTCAACATAGTCACAGAGTTGTTGCAGGCATCGCAAATGCTTTTCAGTTTACTTTCTGTAAATTTTAAAGCTATATTTTGACACCTGCACGGGAGCTCTCCTTATGACAGAAAGCATCTGAGACTACAGCCCTGAATGCCCAAGTCTAAAAACCACTCCAATAAGAAATAATCTGCTTTGTCTTTAGGCTGCTCCCTTGTCAGGGGTCGCCACAGCAGATCATCTGCTTCCAAGACCAGTTTCCACCGGCGCCCTGCTAGTTAACAGCACTGGAGGTGGTCATTCTCAACCCAGGCCCCAACTGACCTGGTAAGGCATCAGGTGGCACCACATGTTTGTTGTGGCAAAGTTTTTCTGCCAGATGCCCTTCATGAGAAAACTGTCACCATTTATCTTGGCTTGGGACTGGTACCATAAGTACATATAAAGTGTCCTTTCACTGGCTGGTTTACTCCGATAATAAATAATAATTATTAAAAAACTGGTCCACTTTCCTCCCACAGACCAAAAACATGCATTTTAGGTTAATTGGTCAATCTAAATTGTCCCTAGATCTGAGGGAGAGTGTGAATGGTTGTTTGTCTTGTTTGTTTTTGTGTGGCCCTGTGATGGACTTGCGACCTTTCCAGGGTGTGTCCCGCTTCTGTGCACAGTGACTGCCAGAGATAGGAACCAGCTGTGCACAACTAGGAAAGGAGAAGTAGTTGAAGAAAATAGATGGATAAGGAGATGGGCAGTATGATGTAACTGGTAACAATGTGGGATAAGATAGGCAACAAAGAAAATGTGCATGGCCTAGAAAACAGTTTTGTATGCTGTGTACATGAAAGTAAGCCGTGATTTTCAAAACATTGGTCACTCAAAACACGCCTGCATGGCTCACTGGTTGCTTGGTCACAAATGCTCAGATATCAGTGAAACTGTGACAGAAAATTTGTCCATTTTCTTGCAATTTTGAGTCTCAACTAGTATCCAACAACTGCAGTAATTGGGTGCCACAGCAATAAGACCAAGGAACTACGGATTAAACACAAAGTTGTGGATCAGAGTTGGTTTATTAAAACATATCCCAAACCCTGAACATCCCACAAAGCTTCATTAAATCCATTATTAGAAAATGGAAAGATAATGTCAACAAACCTGCCAAGAGAGGGTTGTCTACCAAAAATGACGAACCAGGTACGGAAGGCATTAATCAGAGAAACATCCAGGAGGCCAAAGACAACCCTGATGGAGCTGCAGTTATTCAGAAATGGGAGGATCTGTTCATAGGACCACTAGAAGCTGCACAGAGCTGGGCTTCATGGAAGAGTGGCAGGAAAAGACACTGATTAAAGGGAGAAAAAAACTGGACTGTTTAGAGTTCTTCCCCAAACATGAGGAAGAATGTGGTGCGGTCAGATGAGACCAAACATCAAGAACAACACCATGTCTGAGCCAAATCTACCACCTTTCGTCATGCTGAGAACACCATCCCCATAGTGAAGCATGGTGATGGTAGCATCATGCTGTGCAGGTGTTTTCCATCATTCGGGACTGAGAAACTGGTCAGAGTTAAAGAAGAAATGGATGGAGTAAAATACAGAGAACCTCTTGAAATTAGCTTGTTGGAGTCTTCCAGAGATGTGAGACTGGGACAGAGGTCCACCTCCCAGCAGGACAATGACTCTAAACACACGGCTGAAGCAACACTAGGGTTTAACCCTCCCATGGCCTTTGGGTCATGGACCCAAAGTTACAAGGGCTTCTCTTCCTCTCTTCAGTTACGAGGGCTTCAGGAGGGTTAAGGAGAACTAGTTAAATATCCTGGAATGGACCAATTAAAGACCAGACCTCAATCCAACTGAGAATCTCTGGTTTGAGTTAAAGATTGTTGGACACAAACAGCACCATCCAACCTGAAGGAGCTGCTGCAGTTTGGTTATAAAGAATGGATACAAAGTCCAGGACTAAAATCATGGAGACAGACCTGAGGAGACCTGATGCTGGAACTGCTGCTAAAAGTGGCTCTACACAGAATTGAGTTTGGGAGGGTGAATACAGATACATGTAGAAGTTTTAAATTCATTTATTTATTTACAACTATTTTCTCTTCATTTAACTTAATTCATCTGAAATATTGTATATAGTATGTATAATCAAATTGAAAATTCATTTAAATTTAAAGTTTTAAATACAAATAAAATAAATCCAAAATTACTTTTTGAACAAGGCTGAAGGTTTCCCTGTAGGGGTGGTAGAAACTGACTACTAACAAGCGAAAGTTCAAAGAATATAAAGGTACTTCCTTGTTGGCTTCATTGTCAGCCTCTTGGTTTGTACTATATACTGTATGTGCTCTGTTTGTCCAACAGTTGTCAACCATAAATTCAAATCAGAAATCTTGATAGCAAGGGGCAAAAAACAGAAGGCATACTTATGTAAAATATGATGAAGGAAATAATTCAGCCTTTTCTTGACTGTTACTTACTTCTGCATGTGTGCAAGTATGTTGTGATAATATGGTTCAAATCAAATTATTAAATATAAGGTATCAGCCCCAAAATGAGATCTTTTATGGCTTACCAGCAAACAGAAGGGAATGTTTTTATGATGGGTAAAAGTCCACGGCAGCCATAACAGCAAGCAGATAAGCAGAAAACAGAGACAAACACGAAGATCTCTTCACACACAGCACGGACACAGACAGAAACATGGACAGGATTTATCCACTTTTCTTCTGCTTGCTTCTGCTTCAGACATCCACCTTGGCAAATAACAGTGAGTCTAGTTCCTACACTGAATCTGTTGTTTTATCAAACTGAAGATGTCAGAGTTGTAGACTAAGATCATCTTATAATGAGAAATGAGTTGTAGGCATTTTGGTCAAACCTTGAAAACAACATTGTTCACAATTTCATCCAATATTGGGATGTCTCGTCTGATCTGTTAGCACTTATATTATCTGTTGTAAACGACTCCCAACTACTACCATGCTAAATTTTATTTCAAGATCTGTAAGATTCACTGAGGTATTATCAGGATCGGGGGAGAAGGAGGCGAACCCAGAGTGCAGACTCATCATAAAAAAACTAATTTATTAACATAAAAGGAAACACAAAAACAAAGGCTGACGTGGCAGCAAAAACCTAAACAGGACTAACTCACAAAACCTACACAAGACACGGGGGAAACCAGAACAGCTCATAGGAGTGCCACGGAGAGACCATGAAGTGACATTAAGAGACCATGAACCAACAAGTAAATGGAGGAAATGACCGGGTTTTATAGACAGGAGGAAATCAGTGGAAGTGGGCACAGGTGAGATAATTCCCAGACTCAACCACAGGTGTAGATGGGCATGGCAGAACCGGAGATAGACAGAGGAGAAGTGAATAATGATGAAGCACAGAGAAAACAGAAGCACAGAGAAACAAACCAAACAAGACAACCAAAGAACTCAAAACCAAAAGAAACCAGAACCAGAAATCCTAAATACAAAAACACACATCCAACCCAAATCCCCACAGGTATAGCTATTTTGTTTTGTAAGGTCAGTTAACTGTAGAAACCATCATGAATTAGGTTGAATCCAAAAGTTAATCAGTTATAGAATTTAATCAAATGATCACTTTCGAAATGTTTCATTAAAAGTAGTTTAGGAGATATTTTGCTAACAGTCAGAGTTGATTTCAATATTTAAAGGCAAAGTTTCAAACACAAATCTCAAAAAATAAGTCAGCACTTAAAATATGAGTTGGTGGTCAGTCTCAACTACTACCACACCAAATTTAGTTATAGCCATTTATGTATTAGCTAAGTTCAAATATAATTAATAAAGATACAGATAATTACTTTCTGAGAGTTTCAAAAAACCTGTTTAATGGTTCATAAAATATTTTGCTAACAGACAGACAAACAAACACACATTAAAACAGACAAAAACATTATGGATTTGCCTTCACCTTCAAAAGTGGGTGATAAGGATCAGTGACTGAAACAGGAAGTAGTGTCTCAGAATCAGCTTTGCTCTCTGTGTTTGATTTAATGAAACTTTGATCTCTTGTCAGTAATCTCTAAATGTTTGGGTGTTCTTTGCTAATATAATTTACAATCATTTACATAATTTACTTGAAAAAAGGCAAGTGTTTTGCTGTGAACTCAAATAATTGCAAAGTTGAGTTTGAGACCAGGTCTCACAATCCCCCTCTGCTGAAAAGCATGTTTTTGAGTGTCTGTCTGTTACCAAAATATCTTGTGAACCACTGCACAGATTTAAATGAAACTTTTAGGAAATAATCATTGGATGTACAACTGTTTAATGTTTGCAGCCTATCTAGTTTGAGATAGTCACCACTGGCAACTAACCTTAGAAAACAAAAATTACTAGAACTTAATCAGCTTTCCAGATACTGAGCTAAAATGTGATGTGGTGGTAGCTTACAGTTATTCACAACCCATACTCTGTGCATGACATCTTCCAATCAGGCATAAGATTTTGCATATCCTTTTTTTCTAAGGTTTGACCAAAATGGCTACAACTCTGTCATTTCTCAACATAAGTTGATCTTAGTTTAAAACTTGAATTGTCACTTCGTCACAGTCTCCCATCCTGAGTTGATGTGACCAGCTGAAGTCCACTTTAAATCCAAATACTGCAGATACAGCCAGTTATGTGAAGAGGAAGTTACCTTATATGTGGTCTCAATAAATTCTAAATTTCATTCTGAATACTGAGTGGAGAGGGATATAGTGAGCTGAAAGGTGGTGTAGTGGACCGCACTGTCATCTCACCAGCCCCTGTTGTGTCTCAAAATATTCTCAGTCTGATCTCTTCACAGTACACAATGATAACAGAGAAAGATTTACTAATTTGAAATTGGAGCATTTCTCTGCTAGTGAAAAAATTTGTTTTCTTCTTTCCCAACAGTCTGTACTTTTCCTCTAAGTGTAAAATTTGCTGAAAACAACAAAGTGGGTGATGTTGTGACAACAATCATTACCGAGGCTGGAGTGGAGCTCAGTTTTTCCTCTAAAAACCCCCCGGACCTTCCTTTTGGGTTAGAAGGAAACAACTTGATAGCTACAAGAGTGTTGGACTTTGAGACGGTCAGTAATAATAACAACATAATAACATATATAATAAATAAATAAATAAATAAATATATATA
>JAOXNZ010000064.1:460493-473782 GCA_028566095.1 Kryptolebias brasiliensis | reverse complement strand
AATCCCAGTAAAATACTTTCAAGTTTGTGGTTGTAACGTGACAAAATGTGGAAAACTTCAAGGAGAATGAATACTTTGACTAGCCACTGGACATTTTTGTTTGCAATTCACAGTGGAGAATCCTGAACAGGCATGAGCAGATTGTTTTCCTTTCACATCTGTTTGCATCGAGTTCTCTGTCTCAGTTTGTCTGACCTCGCCCAGCTCATTATGGATCCGTCGGTTGAACTCTTTGCCCTCCAAACACAAGAAGTCGTCTCCAGGTTGCAAAATGCCACATTTGGTTGCAATGGCTCTGGCAGTATTGATGTTGTCTCCTGTCACCATGCGGACAGTGATCCCTGCCCGCTGGCACTTTCTGATGGCTTCTGGTACCTAATGGGAACAACAAAAGAGAAGACCAGCAGAGAGTGAAACATGATAAAGCTTTCTGGATAGGCAGAATTACACAACCCTTGATGGAGCTCCCCTGTCCCTCAATAGGCTCTAAAACTGCTTGATCTATATGTGTCTATTGTAGCTATTAATGAGGATGACATACCTCAGGTCTTACAGGGTCTTCAATGCCGACAACAGCAATGCATGTAAGTCCAGTGAGAATCTCGGCTTCATTGTCCCAGCCAGGCTCTCCCTCAGTGGTGGGAAAATCTCTGTAGGCGAGGCAGATGGTCCTTAGCCCCTCTGATGCCATCGGCTCAATCACTTTTTTCACCATTTCATCTCGATCCTTAGATTTGAAGACCTTGCCCTCGCCGCTCGCAGTCAAGATCTTGCAGCACCTGAAATGGGATGACAGTGCTGCAGTCCTGATCTGACTGAGTACGGGGGGAAAGCTGAGCAGAAACAGTAAACCTACTTCTTAAGCAGGATCTCAGAGGCCCCTTTGCTGAACATTTGGTAGCTTCCATCATTGTTCTTCAGCACGGTGCTCATGGACTTCCTCGCAGAGTTAAAGGTGTAAACTTTAAAAAGTTTCTCCTCTGGGATTTGGTTTCGAATGGTCTGGTAGTCTCGATGCAGATCAAGGGTGAGTCCCAGTAAGGCACATTCTGTCTTGTTTCCCACCTGCCGGGGCAGACCCCCCTCTTTCTCTGGTGGCTGCAGGAAGGATTTATTCACATTCCAAAATTACTTTTTAAGGACACTTTATTGTTCTACAGCATAGAAATGAGTGTGAATGTCTGTAAAAGATTCCTACAGCTGTTGTTTTCATGTTTTTTTGTTATAAAAGATGAAAGAAAAGGGTGAAAAAAAAAACGAGATTAACAGTGGAACTCTAAAGTGCAGAAGTGAAGCACCTGGACAGTTTATGCTGTGCACACACCAGAGAAAGGCGAGCCATAATAACAGTTTGGCTGATTAAAACATGGCACCTTTTGTACTGAAAGCCAATGTTTAGAAGTATTTTGGCTTCTGTGAAATAAAGGGGGAAATAAAATTGACAAGAGCCGCACTATATGCAAGTTGTGTTCATGTTTCCACCTGGAAGGGCAAAAAGAAAAACAGTTGGTGGTAGTTCACTGCCACTGCTAACCAGAGGACTATGAAGCAAGCAATGTTAAAGTTTCCACCTAACTTCCACCTAACTTAGAAAAGGCAAAGTGAATTACAAAGTCCACAGTGTTTGTTATTGCGAAGGATTTGCATCCAGATTTAGTCGTTAAAAACCAGGGCTTATGACCTATGTTGCACACCTTGGAGCCCTAAAAGAACATGATTATCACAGCCTTTCCCACACTTTACAGTGAGTCCAAAAACAAAGTGATGGAAGCACTGAAGAAAGCAGGTATACAGCTCTAACATGTGATGCATGGACATCCATTACCACAGAACTGCGTCTATTGCCAGAAATGTAGCGCAAAATATTTTATGTTTTCTAAGGTCTAAGAGATTCTATGCCCTGGACTGTTTAAAGTGTGATTATGGATGCATCTCAAGACAAATGTAATCAAATCATAATTGCGTCACAGAACACAGAATCATAATTGAATCAAATTGTGAGGTGCCTAAAGATTCCCACCCCTAACATCTATGATTAGGTGTTAAATTTTGAGTTCAGTTTCAACACACTTTTACAAGGAGGATAAAAAAAAAGTAATTCTTGTAGAAATTATTTAATCATTTTTGCGTTTGTGTTGCAGGAAACAAGAATCATCAAAGTTCCTAAAGCTCAATTTACAAGTTTTTTTAACTCTACTTTGGTAAGTATTCCTAACACAAGAGAGACATGTCTGTGACCTAACTGCACAGCGACTGAGTGTAAGTTACTTAGTCATACATATGAATGACACATCTCAAACCGTGTTTAATTTTATTTTTTTTGAATAACTGACCATGATACCAAAATTTCGTAACATCAATAAGTCAATTATTTTCTGCTAACAGCCAGAGCAGAGTTCCTCAGATCTCCCTGTTTCTAAACTGTTCTGAAGCAAGTTGTGAAATATAATTTCTGAAAGGAGGACTGAAGTTGCCTTGAGTTGTACTCCATCTTTTCTAAATACCTAAACTAACTCCATTTAATGTGGATAAGCAGAAATCCTACTCTGGGCTTCCCATAAACAGCTGAGTTCCTCTACCAGTCCTCAAAAGTGAGTCTAGCCATGCATAGAAGGTGGCTGATCTCAGCTGATTGGAGTTGCAGCATCATTCTTTCAGTCACTACTCATAGCTCGTCACTATAGTTGAGGTCGTAGATAGACTGATAAATCAACAGCTTCATCTTTGGTCTTAGCTCTTACTTCCCCACACCAATATGGCCATTCCATCACTACAGATGCTGCCCTATCTGCCTATAATTTCCCACCACATTCTACTCCCATTCATGAAATAGTGGAGTAGAACAGATGCTTGAATCCTCTCACTTGGAGGGATTTCGTAACCTTAGCTTTAAAGTTATTACAGAGCAACAGACTGATAGCAAAGTCGTGACTTTGTGGGACTTCTATAAAACAAAATACAATGCAAAGCCGTTAGGTTGATGAAATACAAAAAAATAAAACTATGACACATTAAAAGTTTTAAATAATACTTAAAAGCTTCTCTGCAGTAGCAACTCATTGTGAACAAATAACCTACAGCATCCAGTAGAGTTTAGATTCAGAAAATGCTTGTTTATGTTTTCAGAAGTGTTGTCTTGTTTGTTTGTCCGTCCATCTGTCTGCCTGTTACCAAAATTACTTAAAAACTAATTTTGATGACATTTTCTGGATATGTTGGAGTTGTCACAAAAAAACCAAGTGATTAAATTTTGTTTGTGAGCCAGATCCTTGAACTTTTTATGTATGCATATGACATTGATATATATATATACACAAGAGAAAGATGCTGAAGAAAGAGCTTCTAAGCTTTCAATTATAATGGACAACATTTCAGTTTCACTCAAGTCTTCATGTCTCACACTGAATGTTAAGACTCTCTTACAGTGTCTTACAAGGAAGTATAACCAAAAGATTTTCCCAAATGTTTGTGTCAATGGTCAAAAAATCAACAATGCAGAGGAAGTTAAATACTTAGGTGTGATTTTTGATCCAAGTTTTGGGTTCAAAAAGCAAGAAGTTGACTAAAACATTGAAGTACTATCCAGCTATTTTTAGACCCATGAGAAATTCACCTATTGAGGAAACATCAGTGGGGCATTTGAACATGGTGTTATTGTCTGAGATCTAATATTGCATGTCCTGCTGGTCCTAAGCAAGTCAGATAACTTTAAACTATTCAGATCACTTAATAATATATTTTTAAATGTAATAGACCAGAAACTACTGCAGTATCATTATCGTATTATAGTAACCCAATATACAATATGGAGATTTATTAATCAAATTGTGTACTCAGATGTCGGCTTGTTTCTAGAATCCTTAAGAATATGGCACCCCCACCACTGGCAATATATATACAACTGTATTTAGTGCAGATAATGAGATCCTATATGTTGACTGTTTAGGGAGAGTGTAAAGTCCTTAAAGTCAAGTTTTGGTCAATCTGCTTTTTCATGTAAGGTCATTTGGATATGGAGCACACTTCCTGACAGTTTGAAAACATGCAAAACTTTTTCTTATCAAAAAATGCTTTTTTGTAACCAATGCTGTCATCAATGTTAAATGAATATTAATCAATTATAGTCTGTCTTTGTACATTCTTTATTATCTACAGTTTTAAAACTACTTATAAAAAAGGGGTAGTAAGTATAAGGTGGGAGAGTAAAAAAGTAGGGTTTTAAATTTGCCTTAATCTCTAATGGTTTTGCTTTGAATCTGTATTTAAATATACTGTCTTTACCTGCCCAGAGACTAATGATGGAAATAAGCCAGTGTTTAAATTAGGTACAACACATCTTTTTATTTTTTATGTGCATTGTCCCATAACTAAACTAAGCTTGAAACACAATATGTTTCATTGTGATGGTAGAACTAAGTAAAAAAAAAAAAAAAAATCAGACTAAATGATTTCTAGTGATGCTCTCAACAGAGATCTGACAGAAAGAAAACAAATCATAAATACTTGCTGAGGCTTCTCAAAATCTGAATCAGTGGAACAGTTTTGTCTGCTTTCTACTCTGGTCTGTAAAGCGAATCCAGGAGACAGTGATCAGATGAGTCCTGAGCTGCTGTGGCAGTGCTCCAAAACCAGCCTGCTAAATACTTAACCTAGATAGTTTCCTGAATGAAATGTTTCTTTTTGAAGCTCACCATAATCTTGGTGGTGTAGGCACAATTGACCCCGATGCCAAGGATAAGAAGGTCCAGGATCTTGGCAGGGATGAGGTCTGGCTCTGGCACCTTCTTGTAGAGTCGTCCGGCGATGTAGACCTGCACCACCGTCATCCGATTCATAGTCAGCGTGCCGGTCTTGTCTGAGCAAATGGCTGTGGCGTTGCCCATTGTTTCACAGGCATCCAGGTGGCGAACCAGATTGTTGTCCTTCATCATTTTCTGACAAAAAAAGTTTGGGTATTCTATACTGAATATAATAAATACAACAACCAAATTAAGAACATCTAATTCAGTATTGTCTGTTGTGAGTTAAACTGTTCCACTGGCTCTCTACTAACAAGTGATTCTGTTCCAACTAAAGAGATGCTTAATGTATCTTTAAGAAAAAACTAACAATAAAACTCACTAAGTCACAAGTTAACATTTTTGATTACACTTTAAACTTTAGAAAAGAATAAAAAAGTTGGCATTGGCATACTGTGTAATTGTGCGTGCAGACAGAAATAAGTCTAACAGATCATATAAGGTTATAGACCTTGACTGAGTATGCAAGTGAGATGGTGACGGCCAGAGGGAGCCCTTCAGGCACAGCCACCACCAGGACCGTCACACCGATGATGAAGAACTTCACCACAAACTGTATGTAGATAGGTGCACACTCGGCGGTCCAAGGCAGCCCCTGAATTGAGAAGGTATCGATCAGGAAGCGAGTGATGAGAATGATCACAGTGAGGGCCGACATGAACAGGCCTGTAAACAGATGCAGATAAAATATGTTGGTTTGAATGTCAATTATTCAGAACATGGCAGTTCTACAGTATGTGTTTGACCTAAAGGCAACTAGCCTCACTTTCTTGTTTTTTGAAAACGTTTCACCTCTAAAAGGCTTCTTCAGGTCTAATATGAATTGGGTGAAACAGTTCATGAAAAAAATTCAAACTGTTTGGTTCACCTGTCTCCAGGGTTTCTGCAAGTTTCACTCAGTTAAATTAAAGACTTTTTAAGGCCCTTTAAAAATCTTCATGATTCCAACTTAAGGCCTACATGAGTTACAAAAAATATAATGGTAAAAAGTAAATGTTTCTTTTAAAGCAACAAATTGTAATGCCTTTCAGTCCAATTCAAACTCAGCTAAATCATTTAAAAACCTACAACAAACCAGTTTCAATAGCAGAACAAGGCTGAATGTCTGTCAATGCAGTCCTTCTGACAGGACTGCTGCATTATGGGAGGTTTAGTGTTGTTACAGAATAATAACATCTGAAATCCTCAGAACTACAGCACACAGAATGAAGGAATGTCAGGAAAATGCATTTCTGATGTTCTAAATTTCAAATTCTTCTGGGGGAGGGTCCCCAGACCCAACCTGGGTCAATAGCCACGTGCCTTTGGCGCTCAGCTCTGGACTTTTCCCAGTGGATGTTCAGCCCCCTACTTTTTCTAAACAGCCTCCTACTCCCGAAACTTTTGATCCCTCTGCATTCACAACCTCAGCACCATGGGGCCCTTGTTTGGCTAGCCATTAGCCCAGAGGATGACATCTGACCTTTGCCCCATACTCCATGTTCTGTGACTGATGTTACTGCTCATAAAGTACTAACTGATGACAACTATTTGCCAGAACATCACTTCAAAAACCTCCACACTATTCCTTCAATAATTTTATATCCTCAACCTGTCAGCAAATGTATCCTTTCACCAGCACATCTGCTATATCATTACTTGTAGCAAAGTAGAGGTTCTCAAACCACACAAAGATGACTTTGGTTTGTTTGAGACATTGTTCCTATGAGTGATATATACATTTTTTACTTGTTGTCAAGTTGTTGAGACTGATTTTCTACTTTGAGAGGCTTAATAAATAAAATTCAACAAGATCAGAAGATATCATACAGCAGGAATCATGTGTTTATTTCAGTTTAAGAAGAAAGGTGGATTATTTATTTTCAGTGTAGGAGCACAGTAAAGTGTTGCTTTCAGACACCATAACATTTACAGTCACAGACTGAAATTTAATTCTCTTCTGTTTTTACCTGCTTTGCCAATCTGTACAGCCAGTTTGGTCAGCTTCCCCTGCAGGACTGATTTCTCCTTCTTTGGTAGGTTTTTCTTCTTCTTCTGTGGTTCTCCATCTTCATTGAGTGGCTGCATCTCCACAGTGGCTCCATCTGCCCTCTGTCCCTCCTCCTTCCCTGAGACTGAGACAGTTGACTTGTTTGTAATACAAATACATGAAAATTTAATTCATACACATGTATATCAGAAAACAAGATACTGTAATATTGATGGTTTGTCTTGTCTTCAAATAAAAACTTGACTGTACAGTTGAGTGAAGCAAAACACTGCTCACCATGTGACTAACTTCTTATCCTAACATTCACCCTGTTGAACTGTTATTTCTTTTCCATCAGAACCTTTGTGTTTTATAGTCCTATATATCATTTAAAGAGGACATATTAATTTTATTTTCTGCGCCTGAAAGCATAAACTTCAGTGTCTGAAATCACTAGTGATTCAAAAACAAGCAGACACACATACATACAAACACACATACACACATACATGGGGCAAAAAACTTTGTCTGCCTTCACCTTTCGACTGCGGACAATAATAACTTATCAAATCAAGCATCTGATCACAGGATGCTGTTTCCTCATCCCATAATAGTTTTAAGCCAGGAGAAGTCAACTGCTCTGCTTTGTGACATGGAGTGGGGGTGTCTTCAGGTATGTGTATGTGTGTGTGTGTGTGTGTGTGTGTGTGTGTGTGTGCGTCCCGATCACATCTCTGTAATGAGGTTATTAGCAGACAGGCAGGCAGGGAGCAGCAGGGAGGAGAAGAAGCAGCTGCCAAGCTTAAGGCTGATAATCTGCTTGGTCCTAATCACTATCAACAGAGTCAGGAGCACCTGCTGCTGCTCAGACCACAGAGACTCACTATATGAGACGCACCGTGTGGAGCCATAAAGAACCAGGACAACCTGCCAGTGTGGAGTAAAAACATGAGAAGACCCAGGACTGCAAGCAGAACCACTACATGTAAAGCAATATGGTTTTTTTGGGCTGACTTAAGCAGTCCTTAATGCCCATAATGCAGTTCATACTGGCTAAACTCAACAGCAACATCAAAGACAATCACCAAACTCCACAAACAATAAAACAACCAGAACTCATTCAATCTTAAACTGAGCTGCTAGACCATGGTCTTTTTTAAAAAGAGCTGCAATGCAGCGCATGTTTAAGAAAGAGCTGTATCATGATTTCATTTATATATCAATTTTTTTATCATTTATAGCATTTATCTAAGTATTATAGCTGCTTAAACATCCATGGCCTTCTTCCATGCGTTCTTCTTTGTCATGGTGAGATGGTCAAACAAAAACAAAACATAAAAAATTACAAAAAAGTAACTTGCAGGTTGGAAAGCACCACCTAACTGAAAAGATGAAGAAACATAAGTGGTCTAAGACCAATATGAACATCCATTCATCATTCATCCATTTACTTTCACTTATCTGTGGTTGGGTTACAGAGTCTACAGTTTCAGGAGTGAAACCCAGACATCCCTCTCCCCAGTGACACCCTCCAGCTCCTCCTCGGGGATCCACAGGCATTACCAGGAGGATATACTAATCTCTCTAGCAAGTTCTAGGTCTGCCCTGGGGTCTCCTCCCAGTGGGATGTGCCTGAAAACCTCCAAAGGGAGGCATCCTAATCAGATGCCTTAAGAGACTTTCTTTGATCTAAAGGAGCAGTGGCTCTACTCTGAGCTCCCCATAGAAGGTAGACTTCGAAGGCTGAGCCCAGTGGGAGGAAAGACAAAATGATTGCACAAATACACCTGGAATTATTCTTGGCCTAGTCAACTTGGTAGCTTTGCTGGATGAGGTTTTGAGGAGCACCTAAAAACAGCTGTTGTTTTAAGCTCATGTCAAAGTGTCAGAACGAGCTGCTGGAGTGATTGGTAGCAGTCATCAGGGGACGTAAAACAGAAGAGGTCATTTCTGCTGAGTTTAAACCATCCATTCTGACGAGACCAGCTATTTCAACATAGACACTACTTGTGGTGAGACATATTGGAACCATCACCTAGCTTCTAAAGTTATTAATCCATAAATAATTACTGATTTAATTTACCTGTTAAACAATTCATCTTTGTCATCATCAAAACAGTCTTCCCCCTGAGAAATCTCCTAGAAGCTGCTATTTTAAAATTCAGTAACGTTATCGACCTTCTGCCAATTAAACTTATTAACTGTGAATTATTTCACCAGGAGTCTTTAAGGCGTCTTACATATTTTCCAGACTTTTTATTTTCAGTTTTAACACTGATATCAAACTTATAATGAGCAAATTGTTGTTGTTTTTTTCATTTCATTTCAGCTTTTGATGTTGTTCTTTGCTGTTTAAAACCAAACAAAGGTTGTCCTTGTTTTTAGAAAGGGGGCATTAGGTGAGAAGTGGCTGTGAATGTTATTACTTAACTTCAGAAGCAATGAAAAAGCAGTGAATTTGGAGGGAAATTTTTCAACACAAGAGAAAAAATTAGGATAAATCATTGAAGAATGTGAGACTGACAACAACCTGCCTGTTATTTTTGTTGGACCCCAGGTTCCGTTATTCATCTGGCAAACACAGGAACATTTAGTGCACATACAACCAAACTGATACACAAATAATATAAGTAACATTCCCCTGAACCCACCACCTTGCATGCAGACTATGTGGTGGGGTGGGAATGACTCTCAGCAAATACATTATTTTTATTCTTTCTTTTGACCATTAGAACAAGGTACTAGCATTGGGGTACTAGCATTGGGGTACTAGCGTTGTTTTGGTATGTGGTAGTGTGCCTTTGGTAACAGTAAGCATTAGTGCCACGGTTTGAAGGCTGATGCTTTCTTCCACTTTTGTTTGTTTTGGCTAGGGCTCCAAACTCTTTTTATTTTTTTGTGACTATTATTTTCATTAAACGTATTTTAAACCCTTACAATGTCTGGTCTCCATATGTTATGTGTCCTTTGTGCCATTTTTGATTTATAGATCATCACAAATATTCTGTGAGAAACAAACCTTACAGAAAAACCAAATGAACTTCATGTGTGGAAATGACCCATTTTGACATGTGAAAATATGTTAAATTAATTAATATTGCAAAATCTTGTGCAATCTATTTGCACTTAGTGTATGAGTTAGGAATGACTGTCATTTATTACCACACAAAATTTTAGCTTAGTATTTGTAAAACTGACTAAGTTGTAACCACTCTTGTAATGGTTAAGGCCAATTAGCTGTGGCCATTTTGAATTGGGTTGACCCCACAAGTTAATCATTTGTGGATGTACATCCTGTGAATACTTTCTGAAGTTCTTTTTTGAGTTTCTCATGAACCAGTGATTCATGAGACAGGCAGACAGACAAATCAACACACACACACACACAAGCAATTACATGATCACGTGTCCTTCATGGTGGCAGGTGGTAAAAACATGTCTAAGACAGCTGTTAATTTACAATGAGGACACCAAGAATCACGACAGAGTCTACAGTGACCAGTGCAGCTTCAAATGATTCAGCCATTTTCAGTTAACTGATGTACAATGAACTGTTCAATAAAAGGTCAGATATTCATAGAAAACTCACACCGATGACAGTGGTAGTAAGGGGTGACAGTAATGCTTTGCCTACCTTTCTTACTTTTGTCCTCCTTTTTACCTGTAACGAAAAACAGATGACAGTGACTGACACAAATGAAAGAAACAAATGATAAAGTTTAACAATATTATTATTCTAAATAAACCAAATTTTAGACCACCGTTTTTGTGTACTAAATTCAGTTTCTTGAACTGTGGTACAATATCACTAGTGGTGCTCAGGATCCCCCTACTGGTATTCAGAAAACTTCTTGGCATTATCTGTTTACAAGTTTAATAACAAGCAAATTAAATGTACCTCACTGACACCAAGTGCATAGTGGTTCATTGGATTAGTACATTTAATATGAAGGGGTTTTCTTGAAAAAGTTTAAATGGACTGTACTTATACAGCACCTTTCTAGCCAATCAGGCGGCTCAAAGTGTAATACAACCCAATCTGTGCCCTCACTTCCACTCACACATTCATACAACACTCTACTACATCTCTACGAAGCTAAGCTGAATAAACATATAAAGTCTAATCAGTGCTTTACATCACATTCATACACTGATGGGGCACATTGGAGGCAGTAGGGGGTTCAGTATCTTGCCCAGGGACACTTCAACATGTGGCCTGCTGGTGGAATCAAACCTCCAACTGTTTAGTTAGAAGACGACTACTCTAACCACTGAGCCATAGCCGTTTACTATTGAACAGCAAACTTAGTCTGTGGAGTTAACTTTATTCATAGACTTACCTACCCCCACACTTGTTTTAGTCAATACAAAGATGACAGGTATATTGTTACATAAATTTCAGAGACATTATTGAAGCTATACAACCAGAAATGTTATTAATGGCAGTAGAAGTGTTGTGAACAATACAACATGCAGAAAAGGCCTATGGGAAGCCGTTTGTAAAGTTACACAGGCAAAAATTAACAGCAATATTTTGGTTTATTTATTTAGCCTTTCATAAGATGGTGGCACAGCGGCGTAGTGGTTAGAGCTGTCGCCTCCCAGCAAGAAGGTTGCAGGATCAAATCCCGGCCTGGAGCCTTTCTGGGTGGAGTTTACATGTTCTCCCTGTGCACACATGGGTTTACTCTGGGTACTCCGGTTTCCTCCCACAGACCAAAAACATGCATGTTAGGTTCATTGGTAACTCTAAATTGTCCCTAGGTGTGAATGATTGATCGCTTGTCTCTACGTATCCCTGTGATGGACTGGAGACCTATCCATGGTGTCCCCTGCCTCTCACACAGTAACTGCTGGAGATAGGCATCAGCTCCCCGTGACCCGGAAAGGAGAAGTGGGTAAAAAAAATGGATGGATGGCAGTTTGGAATCATGAGGATGCTATAAAGTTCTGTTTCCCTCTCACAGTCGGACACATCTGAAGTTTTCTCAAACTTACTCTTCTTGTCCTTTCTCTCTTTGTTTTTCCTGTCCTCTTTCTTCTTGTCCTTTTTGTCCTCGCCATCACCGTCACCCTCTTCACTGGCACCAAGCAGCGTGAAGATGATTCCAGTCTGTGAGTTCACACCCACAGCAGTGACTACCATCTTGCCAGACCCCTCCATAACATGTGTGCCTGGAGGAGAGTATAGAGAGAAATGTCACCCTTTATTTGTGAAAAATCCATTTTTATAAAAAAGTAGTTTCATGTAGTTAAAAGGTTTGACATGATGTCTTGTTTAAAAAAAGAGACAGATAGATTGGATATGTGACAAAATCAAACCTATAATCTTTCTTTAACATCTTCAATTAACTTTGACTTTATGTTGTATCTAACTGTTATCAATAATTAGTACCTTATCAACCTGGGCATCAGTCAGAGAGCATGGAGAATGGAGAAAGAGGCTAAATTCTTTGTCTAGGCTAGGCTAAAGGCTAGCCAAACAACTGTTTTTAAAATTGTTTTTCAGGCTTATAAAACAACTCTTTCTCAAAAATTACATACTAGAGTACATTGGGTACTATTAAACCTCTACATTTTAGCATAACACTGTTTGTCTAGTTTAGTGCTGTTTTTTTTTTAATTGAACAATGTTCATGTTAGTACATGGATGTCTGTGTGTGGAGCATAGATAGACTGTGTATATGCTGATGGTGCTGAGGCTGCTGAATGTATCTTTTGTTTCTGTCATGATTTTCAATTCAATACTCTTCCAGCAGCTTTAGGAAAACCCACAGAAAAATAGTGTCTGGTCTTACAGTCTCAAGCTACAGTTCTGTCAATCAGTAGCTAGTGCTTGGCTCCCCTGGTGTGGGTGCCAATTCCCTCCTGTGCCTTGCTCAGGTATTGACCCACGTGCGTATTCATCTTAGCCGCTATGATGCCTGACAGGAGCTTCCATGTTGTACAGACGCAGGTGATTGGCCGGTAGTTGGATGGAATTGCCCCTTTCTGGAGGTCTTTCATGATCAGAACTGTCTGACCTTGGATCAACCACTCAGGGTGGGTCCCTTCCATCAGTAGCTGGTTCATTTGCTAGGCTTTCATGGAGAGTGGTCAGTTTCTTCAGCCAGTAGGTGCAGTCCAGCTTTTCATTCCTGAGACTCTGTCTTGGATGTCTGCCACTGTTATAGTTACTGATTCTTGCTCGGGGAGTTTGGTGTTCTCAGATCTTAAATGTAGCCATCGGGCATTATCATTCTGTGATGCCTCCTCCTCCCATATGCTTCATCAATATTGCTCGGTCTAAGCTCTGGGTTGATCTACTGTCTTGTTAAAAGTACACTTTGTTTGGTGTAGGGTTTTGATGGCTTCTGTTTTCACATTTTTTCATGATATATGTTTATTTAAGTAAAATAAAGATTTCTCTGAGTGATTATGGACTGTTGACACAGCACAAAGCACACAAAAGAAGTTAACAATGTGTGGCTTCCCATGTAAACAGTAGAGATATGCATAAAGGACTTCAAAAGATAGCTGCC
>JAOXNZ010000064.1:425757-439634 GCA_028566095.1 Kryptolebias brasiliensis | reverse complement strand
AAATGTTTAGTTTGGAAATTAAATGTTTAGCTAATATGCAAATTCCTTGCCGAAAAGCGGAAGTGGACTATCAAAATGAAAGCCCAACCTCTATAGACGCCTCTTGCCAAACCGCCAAAAAACACCAGAAGAAGAAGAAGAAGAGCTGCTGCTGGTCATATTGAATCGCTTCAGTTTCCTCTTATGTACCGCATTTTATCATCATTCTTTTCCTCTGGACATGTCAAACATGTTAGCAGAGAACATCGGACGAGCTGCTCTGACGGCTATACAGGTCCGGCTTTTAGTTTGATAGTCCACTTCCGCTTTCCGGTTAGGAATTTGCATATTAGCTAAATATTTTATTTCCAAACTAAATATTTAGGTCTGAGCTAAATATTTAGTTTGCAAATTAAATGTTTAGTTTGGAAATCAAATGTTTACCTTGGAAATTAAATATTTAGCTCGGACATAAACATTTAGGATAAATAAATTTTAAAAAATTGCTGTTAATTTTTGACTGTGTAACTTTACAAACTGCACCCCATATGCATGTAAGTAACTGAGCTACTTTCTGAGCAATCAGCACCACTCAGGTGGAAAACCTGGAACACAGGACGGGTGGGGGAGGCTGAACACACTGAATCCTGACATAGTGTTCCATTTCAATTTCCGTCTGGGATCAATAAAATATCTGTCTGTCTATCTCTGAAATATGTTGCTAACTAACAGAGTGGACTCCAAAATAGGTAATGAAAATTTTTAAACCAAGGTTTTTGGCAGTCTGTTGGTGCTTAGAGTATTTGTTGAGGCTCAGTCTCAGCTACCACTACACCAGATTTTAGGTCAATGTCTGGATAATTAACTGGTGTGTAATTTTTAAAGTCAGTAGACTGTGACAGCCATTTTGAATCGGGTTGACTCCAAAAGCTAATTAGTTATAGATGTACATTCACTGAATAATTTCTCTTTTTTTTTTCATTAAAATTCGTTTAGTGGGTATCCAGGTATTTTGCTAACACACACACACACACACTTTCTCTCTCTCACACACACACACGGGTAAACACATTATCATTTTTATGATTCCCTGGTTATTTGGTTAATGAGAGCCGCTGCAGAGGGAGTAAAGAGCCACATGTGGCCCCAGAGCCGCAGGTTGGAGACCCGTCAGTTACACCTATGGGCGATGAGACCGGACACAGCGCGTGACGGAAGCGTGGACAGGTCATGGGGTAGGTAAACGCTCGGTGACGTCGGCGGCACAAAGTAGTTAAAAAGGCGCCGCCCGCTAGGCTGCAGCGATCCGCCTGTTTTCTCCTCCTGATAACTTCAGTCAGAGACTCAAACTGTTCACCAGACCCGTTCACAGTCTGACTCATCCGGACCCTTCGTAGTTAGACCCAGTCTACAGCCTCGTTTCGTTTGGACCAGAATCAGGACCAGAACGAAAAGCCTTTTTTGTTTAAAGTCTAACGGAGGTAAGACTCATTACAAACGCTTATAAGTAAGTAATCTTTTACTAACTCCATCACGGCAGGTGCATTTACTGTCAGCCACGATATTAATGGTAATGCAACAAGTTTGTTTTAATAATTCCCATTTTATCATATGGAGTTTTTTTAATCAAGAGCTGAGAGATAAGATCAGATGGCACTTTATTCAGCCCCAGTCTCCTGTTCTTCTTCTCTTGTTACAGCAGCAACAAGATCTCACAGAAGAAAACAGAAATAAATAAAGCAAATCTAACAAATCAGTAAAGAGAAATACAATTCAACAAGATAATTTTAATGAAACAATAACATAAAAATACAGCATCACACACACACATAAAAATATATATTAATGTTAAGTATTTAGCTATGTGTTTCTGTCTGTCTTGTAATATCAGTTTTCACATTAGGCATTTTGCATTTCATTTATTGTTATTCTCATGAATGACAGCAGCAGTTATTATCACTTAATAACTGCTTTTTAACAAATATTTCATCGTTTATTTTGAAATATGTACTCCACAGAAAAATATTTAAAGTTTTTTTCTTTTTCCGTTCTCAGTCCGTGGCTGTGATGGCACAGAGCAGCTGTTTGTGGATGCTGGTTCTGGGTTCGTGTGTGTCCATAGGGCTTGCAACGGACTGCAGGAAGGAGTGTGCGCTCTGTGTGCACCGTCTGCAGGGAAAACAGTCTGCCTTCTCAGCTCTGGTACTGTCATCAGATTTATACATTTTGCTTGTTTATAGATTGAAAGCATCAGAACAGAGGATGGTGTTTGGGTAGTGCAGAGTTAATTCCAAGTTGTATAGGGCCAGACTTGGCCCATTGTCCACCAGCCCCCAGAACATTACTAACATTTTTTATACCGAATCATTTAACACAACTAGATTCACACTGAGCTGACAAAAACTGACAATTACATCTGTCACTTTTCATTTAAATAAATAAACAACAAATAAGTGTTTTTATTTATTTTTAGGGCTCAGAAATTCTAAATGACAGAACAAAGTATGAGAATGATCTGACAGGATACACTTTAATTTTTTCCCTCTTTGAGTAAATAGTTTTTCTCCTCCTGTAATATTTTTACATGCTGTTGGCACAGTTTAAACTAGTTTTCCTTATTTTGATGGTTTGGTTGAACAGACCAATTCAGAACAGTCAAAATTGTATTAAATTACTAAATATTTACTAATAATTCTACGATGTGAAGACTAATCAGTTTCAATCTGAATAAATTCCTCTAAACCTAACGAACTTATGCACCACATTAGGTGATGTGTGAAAAGGATCGAAGCTGCTAAAACACACCTCAAACATGTCAGGCACAGATATTCAGGCTGATATTCGGGGTAAATGAGACTTTTTATATTGAAAGATAGGGCTGTGCACATAATCACATTTTTAGTTTCAATTTTGGCATCAAACAATCACAAAACAAGATAATCAACAAAAAAAAAAGATTATTATTAAAATGTATACTGCACTGGAAAGTAAAGCGTCAGAGATAACACAGGATGTCATGGCCATCAACAAAGCCGAAGCTCGCATTATTGAGACAGGAAAAAGCCATGAAAGTGAATTAAAATCAGCTATTAAATGAATTAAATTTCTTGAGGCCAAAACAGACAACCTGGAAAACCATGGAAGGAGAAATAACCTGTGTATCTTCGGTGTACAAGAGGGAGCAGAGGGGAAAGAATCACTGTTCAACTTTATTACCGAGCAGCACTTGTCCGTTTCTTAAAATTTCAAGAGTAGGAATTTGTCTCATGAGAAGCAAGCACATGATGGTGTCAAGATGACATTCACCCAGGACCTCTCCGCGGAGACGGTCCACATCCGACAGGGGTTCCATAAAGCTGTTTGTGGACATCAACACCTTCTGTGGATTCCTGCACAACCCCTGCAGGCTCAGAGTCCTGTATGGTGGAAAAATTAGTCTCTTCTCAATACCTCAGGAGGCCAAAGAGTTTTACAAAACCCAGACAGCAAGGGAATCCTGATAAGTGAGTTATGACTCAGCACAGATGAGATAAAGGCTTTTTTTTTTTTTTACATGACTACATGGATCAATAAATGATTATTAGAGTACACAGAAAAAAAAATTAAAAATATTCAAGTGTGCAGTGAACAGGTTATGTTCACATAATTAGTTGTTCAAGTGTCTCAAAGGTTTAAGCTCAATTGACCTAAAATTAGGTCAATGTTGTTAGATAAGTTTTTTTGTAAAAAAAATAAATAAATAAATTACTAGTCTTTTGACAAGGGTGAATGTATTATTCATATTTAAAGGATATGGTTGGTTGTAGAGCATTATTGGCGAGGTCGCGTTGACTAATTGCTCCTCAATATTGTGGATCAGCGTCCTCCAGGCACACTGTTCCAAGGGGAGGGGTATTCATTTCACAAGGAGAAATGCTAATGTTCAGTAAGGTATGGTTCAAAACAGGTTTTGTGTTGTGCAAATGTGTGTGAATATCTGTGTAAACTTGCATCTTCATCTTAAGGTTTACTTTACCTTCACATTTACAAACCCAAAACTTTGAGTAGAATATAACAAAATATGGAAACGGTAAAACAAAGTGATCCAAATGTTAATATCACAAGCTAGAATGTCAGGAGAATGAGAAAATTAGCCAAAGTAAAAAAAATATTAAAGGAAAAGTATAAAATCTAAGAATCTTTATACAAGAAACACATTTAGCCACATCAGATATAAAATTGCTGACGAAAAGATAGCCAGGTCAGGTATTTCATTCATCCTTTAATAGTCAGAATAGAGGGGGAGCTATTCTTATACACAAATCAATTCCATTTCTAACCTCAAACTAACCTACATGGCAGGTATATTATTGTCCAAAGTAATATTCTGTCAAAAAAAATAAACTTATAAATGTATATGCATCATGCTGGATTTCAGTCCTCTGACCCACATGCAGATTCACACTAGGACAGTGAAAAATGGACAATAATAGGAATGAGGCACTCTGGAACTCAAGGGGCTGTGCCAGCTCCGGTTTTGTGATGAGAGGGGAGAAGTTAACTAGGAACATTAGATTGGATATGGTTTCTAGGCGTACTTCAAGCACAGAGAAAAAATCTCCACTGGACCTGAGAGATAAGACATGAATTAGCCCTAGCTAAGGCTTGAAAAAAGGTTAAACAATATTCACTTAGCAATGATCGTGGCAAACACATAAGGCAAGATTCTACCAACAAGTGGAATCATCGAGCAATGAACAACTGCTCAGCCGCTCCTTAAAGACTCCAGCAGCAGGGATTACTCATATTATTCAAGTTCATATAAAAGCCATTCATGCATTGACTTTTTTTTTTTTATATATTTCTGCATTTACAATATCAAGTAAAAAATGTTGGTACAATATTATTGTAATTAGTGACCATGCAGCAGTTTCTATGGAAATTCAATTTGGTAAGGTTGAGCATTGTCCAAAAAGATTGAGATTGCAAACATCGTCACTGAAGCTTGGGAAGCTTTTAAAGCCTACAAAAGGGGGGAAATAATTTGTTATACCATTAACAAAAAAAAACTGTACAATCAAGAAATACAGTTATTAGAAAAACAAATTAAAACTGTTGAGAAAGAACTCAATCATAGCAACAATCCCCATAAATTACATAATTTGACTATTATGAGAGATAAAAATGACAAATTACCTACTGATAAAGTGGTTAAGAATTTCATATGGATTAAACAAGCATTTTTATGACCAAGGAGAGAAAACAAATAGATTATTGGTCTGGAGGAGCAAGAAAATACAAGAAGAAAGAATACTTTAACAGTGTAAATTTAGCTTTGGGCAATGTGACTACAGACATCTTATAGATAAACGAAAAAACTTTAGAGAGTTTTAGAGACAACTTTACAAATCGGAGTATAATGGAAAGGAAGATGCTGACAATACATTTCTTGATCAGTTAGAACTCCAGACATTATAAGCGGAGGATATATCATCATTTGACAAACCAATAACAATAAATGGTATACTAGAAGTCATGGGAGATATGAATAGTGGCAAAACACCCAGACCTGATGGACTGCCAGTAGAGTTCTGTAAAGTATTTAAAAATAAGCTAGTACAGGCACTCCTTGACATGTATAAATAATCATACAAACTAGGAATACTTCCAGACTCTTTGAGATTAGCTACAATAACTCTCATATTAAAACCAAAGAAACCCTCCATTGGGTATTAGTCTCATGGAATGTGAAACAAAAATACTATGTGGAGACTAGAAAATACTTATCTAAATTGATCAACAATTATCAACAAGGTTTCAGCAAAAAGGCTATCATAAAATAAATATATAAATAAACAAATATATGAGAAACAAAATATACAGGACTCAGCAATGTTAGCACTAGATTCATGTCAAGCATTTAACAGAGCAGAGTAGAACTGGAAACTTCCTAAAATTGCTTCCAAGATCTGGAATAGGTAAAACATTCCTCTAATAAATCCACAATAATATACAAATCCTATGGCACAAATTCTAACTAATATTCAAAACCCTTTAGCGCGCAACGGTCAACCAGACAGTGCTGCCCTCTGTCAACATCACTTTTCATATTAACAATAAATTCATTGGCCATGGTGGCAAGAACACATGCAGAATTAGAAGGCTTCAATGTTAAAGGAAGTGATCATTTCATTTCTTTATACAGATATATTATTATTGTATTCCCAATCTTATGAGGTTAATAGAAGACTTTGTGTCAGGTTGAAAGGAAAGGTACCCAGAAAGCAGACTCATTCTTCAAAAGAAAACCAAAAGTATTTACAAAATAATCAAAACAAAAGGCTGATGAGGCTGCAACTAAAGCTAAATAACAAAAACTTACAAAATCTCAGGGTTGCAAAGACACGAGGAGAAAGAGACAGCACATGGAAGTGAAAATGAACCAGCAGGGAAGTGAAGGCGATGAACAGGTTTTAAAAGTTAGGGATGATTTGAAAGTAGACACACGTGACTGATAAGAAACGAGGGACAGGTGTGGGTGGTTGAGGCAGGCAAACAGGTACTGAGCAGAGGAAAGGTGAATGATTACAGGGAACACAAAGGGCACAGGGAACAAAACACCAAATAACAAAACTAAACACAGGGACCAAATAACAGATTTAAAGAAACAATAAACCTAATACAAAAACAAACCCAAAGACCCCCAAATCCTGACAGCAAGGAATGCTAGTTACTTCCGCCAAGGAGGTTACGTTTTCAATAGTGTTGGTTGGTTAGTTTGTTTGCTTGTCTGTTTCCAAGATTACTTAAAAACTAATGAACAGATTTAGACAAAATGTTCAGGAAATGTTGGGGTTGTCACAACAAAAAAATTATTAATGCTTTAATGCTGCTATGGCCTTGGCAGAAGTTTCCAAGTCTCCAAGTGCTTCTAGTTCATTATTATCATTGTTATTATTGTTTTCATGTTGAAAGCAAACAAATGAAAAGAAACTAAGAATATTCCCACTACTCAATCAGACCACACAAGTTCAGTAAAGTAGTCTCAGAAACAGCAAGAACATTATTTTGTCCTTGCTTTGAACTCTCTGCTTGGACATCTCATAAAAAATGCAGTGTGTGCTGTGCACGGAGAGAGGTGAACAGACGTTGCAGGTCACGGCTGACTTTGAGCATCAAACGCTCAACAGTGCCTTAAGCCTGAGTAAAGAACAGAATTAACCCAACATATCCTCTGTTGGTTTGCTAATGTCCTTGCTGAGGGGGAGGTCTGTGAGTCACTCGACCAGAGGTCCAGTACAGAGTCACATACAGACAAATGTTGGCACTGTTTAACATAAAAAACCCACACAGTTATTTTATTGTTTAAGGTACAATGGGGTGTATGAGTCCATGTTCAAATGTTGTAAACAAAACCCAATTAGAGGAAAGATGATTAGAGCTGGATCAGTATGGGTTTTTCCATGCCAATGGCGATGTACAACAGCAGGTTTTTTATTCTGTTTGACCAATATGTATTTGCCATCAAACTAAAGTATAACATAATTGCTTGACTTACATTTTATAAAAAATGTCAAATATCAGCAAATTTAATTAGCAAGCTGGTGTACGTTTAAAAAATATGTTGTATGGATGGGAGCATATGTTGTTCCAAAACCTGTATATACTTTTCTGCATTGATGGGGCCTTTACAGATCTGTATGCTACCCATGCCATAGTTATTAATACACCCCCATACCACCAGAGAGGCAGGCTGTTAAACTATGTGCTGGTAACAGGCAGATGGTCCCTCTCCGTTTTAAACATTGCGTTTGTGGCTTCCAAAGAAATTTTAATTTACATTTTAATTAGTCACCAAAAACAGAGTCAGACTTGTTTTTAATGCAGTGCTGCCTGAGGGCTTGAAGATCATGAGCATCCAATATTGACTTTCAGATTTCTCCAGATTCTTGAAATCTTTTAATATTATGAACTGTAGAGGATGGGATATCCAAAGGCTTCCCAATTTTTTGCTGAGGAACATTGTTTTGAAATTCTGCCTGTAATAATAAAACTGTAAGAACTGGTTCTAAAACATAGTAGAACTGTAGCCTGGCTAAACTCAGCCTTATTGACTTTATTATGTCTAGAGAATGACCATCATGGATTAACTGACCCATCCAGCAATAAAATGTCTATTTAGCACTGGGTGCAGTGGTTCTATAACAGTTTTTGAACATATATTTGAATTAAGAACATATTTTCCTGATCAGTCATTGCCCTATCCTTAGGATGAGGCCAATGCAGCTTTAGTCCTGATTTTAGTCCTTTAATCCTGCAGCCATTCGTCCACTGTTTCCTCCACTCTGATTGCTTTTGGACAGATAAAGCAGATAAATGGTGTCATGGAATGACACCATTTATATTTTTACATGTAGCTATATTCTCCTGCTGAAGTTCACTTTGCTTACATGATTTTGGGTCCTTAATATTGCAGCGCCAGGTAAGCAGTAAATAACCTGACTGCATGACCTGACAGTAGACAGATCTATTAGTGAACGGTACTCATGAGGCAGTCTCCAGAATGGCTTATGACTTCTGTGGTGTTCTCAACTTCCTCACATGAATTGCAAAGATGCACAGCACTGTCACTTGAGTTTTGAAGATGTTCAAAAAATTTGTGCTACAGCTTTTCTCTGAAAATAATCACAAATTCATTGTAGTCATCTCCAGTCCATCGCAAGAGTGCTAGACCGCTATTTTATTACCTGTACAGGAGCTCTCCCTATGACAGAAAACATCTGAGAGTAATATTTTGGTGTAAAAACCACACTGATGATAAATAATAATTATTGAAAAACTGCTCCAAATCTGCCTATCTTCATCTCAGAAGTGTTCCCCAGAGATTAAATGATAAATGTGGAGATTGATCCACAAACACAGAGTTGAGTGAGACTGCAATGAAAAATTCACATGTTTTTTAGCAATTTTCCCACAATTTTGAAAGATTTTTTTTTCACCAACTACTCTCCAAACAGTCACAGCAATACCATTTAATGTGATCTACATATTAACAGACTCCTTGATATTCTGCATTTCACAGTTTTACGTTTTTAGAGTCCAGTTCTGCAATTCTGTCTGCAGTTTCCACATGGCAGAAATCATACAGCCCTCTGATCTTAGGCCTCATCTTTTGTGGGGTCCTGCAGCTCAGATTTACCCGACTATTCTGGCCACATTTTTTTCTACCAAATGAGCACAAAAGCTTTATTTTCTTGTTTTTTTAATCATCTTCCCAAAGTTTCCTGTCATTTCACATTAAAGTAATTCCAAACTAGAAATGCTTGACCTCCATTTAGTCTTGTTTGACATGAGTTTGGTTTAGATTCAGATGGTCAGATTGCCAGAGTAAGATAATTTATCAGCTCTCAGCATTCCACAAGCTGAGCAAATGGAAGTTGTTTTTTAATGTTTTGCTGAGTCTGAGCTGAAGTTCCCCCATGTTGTGATGCTCCAAAAGAGCAGTCACTGTTGCTGCAAAAGAAATGGATTGTGAGGACGAACGGGAACACAGAAGCAGTTTTTGGACATACTCACCTTCTACAGGTGATGTCCTGAGTCTGAGACACAGTCCGTTAACGTCTCCATAACATTCCTGGATCCTGGCGATCGCCTCCTCTCCTCTCAGTTCCATGAGTGAGCACAGATTCTGCGTGGAGCAAGTGAACTCCACCTCATGGTTGGCTTCACCACGGCGTCCAAATTTGGTGCCTCGAAAAGAGTTTTTGGCCATTTTTCCTTTGTGGGGAGCTTGACGGGGGCCTTCCTAAAAGATGTGGACTCAGTGGCAGGCCTGAGGTGCAGATGGTTCCTGACAAGGACTGCGTGTCTGTTGAGAGAATCATAAATGATTAATCAGAGCTCGAAAAGAAATCAGTAACCATGGGTAAAACTGTAGTAATCCTAAAGCACAAACAGGACAAGAAAGTGATATTTTTACACTTTAGAATTATTACCCATCACTGTGAAAAGCCGGGAATCATGTGTGTGCCTGTGTGGGTGTGTGTGCATGTGTGTTTGTCTGCTTGTTGGCAAAGTATCTAATGAAGCTCTCAGAAAGTAATCACTGTGCGTATGTCAACAGCTGATTCACTTTGGAGTCAAATGGATTCAAGATGGCTGCTACAACTAGTCCCAGGTTGTTCCTGGGATCTGTTGGAGCCACTTTTCCAGTTTGGGGGTCACAGCTCAAAGTGCTCTGATGACCCATGACTCTCCACAGTGTCTCTATTTCCTCTTTTAGCCCTTGAGCAAGAGTCATAGAGGTGATGATATTTGGACATTCCCTGGAATAACAAAGTCAGATGTTGGGACACACACACATTAGTTATACTATCACTATATTGTGTGAAAGTATTTGCTTGTCTCCCTTCACTCAACTTGAGTGACATCCCATTCTAACAGCTTCAACTCTTCTGGAAAGGCTTTCCACAAGGTTTAGGTGTGTGTTTATGGGAATTTTTGACCATTCTTCCAGAAGCGCATTACTGAGGTCAGACACTGATGTTCGACCAGAAGGCCGGACTCACAGTGTCCATTCTAATTCATCCCAAAGTTGTTCTATCGGGTTGAAGTCATGACTCGGTGCAGGCCAATCAAGTTCTTCCACACCAAACTGACTCATCCATGTCTTTATGTCCCTTCTTTGTGCACTGGTTTGCAGTCATATTGGAACAGGAAGGGGCTATGCCCAAACTGTTCCCACAAAGTTGGGAGCGTGGAATTGTCCAAATTGTCTTGGTATGCTGAAGCATAAAGAGTTCTTTTCACTGGAACTAAGCACCCGAGCCCAGCTACTGAAAAACAACCCTACATCATAACCCCCCCCCTTCCACCAAACTTTACACTTGGCACAAAGCAGTCAGATAAGTACTGTTCTCCTGGCAACCACCAAACTCAGACTCATCCATTGAATTGCCAGACAGAGAAGCGTGATTCGTCACTCCAGAGAACACATCTCCACTGCTCTAGAGTCCAGCGACAGTGTGCTTTACACCACGCTTTGCATTGCACTTGGTGATGTAAGGCTTAGATGCAGCTGCTAGGCCAAGGAAACCCATTCCATGAAGCTCTTTATGCACTGTTCTTGAGCTAATCTGAAGGCCACATGAAGTTTGGAGGTCTGTAGCTATTGACTGCAGAATGTTAGTGACCTCTGTGCACTATGTGCCTCAGCATTTTACGTGGCCTACCACTTCGTGGCCGAGTTGCTGTTGTTTCCAATCGCTTCTACTTTGTTATAATACCACTCATAGTTGACTGTAGAGTAGTTAGTTGCGAGGAAATTTCACAATTGGACTTGTAGCACAGGTGGCATCTTATCACAGTACCATGCTGGAATTCACTGAGATCCTGAGAGCGACCCATTTGACAAATCTTTGTAGAAGCAGTCTGCATGCCTGATTTTATACACCTGTGGCCATGGAAGTGATTGGAACACCTGAATTAAATTATTTGGATGGGTGAGTTTAAATACTTTTGGCAATATAGTGTATAGCTAAGCTAAAAACAATACAAAGCCATATAAAAGCTAAATTTAGCAAAATACTATCTGAAAGCAGCAAAAGGTTAGCTAAAAGTAGCAAAAGGTGAGTGAAAAGTTATAAGTACTAAAAGTCTAGCTAAAAGTATTAAAAAGCTAGCTAAAGCCGAAAGTATCAAAAAGCTAGCTTAAAGCTAAAACTAACAAAAGGCGAGCAAAATACTAAAAGTCACAAAATGCTAGCTAAAAGCTGCCAAAGGCTAGCTAGAGAAAATAAAAGTAGCAAAAGGGTAGCTGAAAGCTAAAAATAACAAAGATTTTGCTAAAAACTAAAAGCAGCAGAATGTTAGCTAAAAGTAGCAAAAAGCTAAAAGCAGTAAAACTGTAAGTAAAAGTAGCATAAGAAGACAAAAATAGAGCAAGTTTGCTGAAGCTGATTTCAAAGAGAACAACGTTTTAAAAGAATTGAAAAGATCTCAACGTATTTCTATGGTGAAAACCTTTGTAAATAAACTTAAATATTATGAAAATTACAAAAGTTTCATGAAATAAAAGTCATGGCACTCATCTCATGAATGAGCTGAACGTTTTGATATATGAATGGCTAAAATAGCACAAAGTTTGCAGAAGTAGTTAGATTGTAAAAAATATTTATGAAAAAATAAAAAGCAGCAAAACATTAATATGAATGTTTTGGCAGCATTTACACAACAAATAATGAAAAAATGGCACAATGCAACATAAACTGTAGTATACTTACTGTACATATAATGTGTATAGAAATAACATTTTATAAATTGTTTTATCTTTATTTTATCGGTCAGGTAGATTTTGTGGCTCTATGCAAATTTATTTAGTAGTAAAAGCGGAGTCTGTGCATGTGTGTGTGTGTACTGCAGGTTGTGACCTCAGTGCCTTCAGCTGCAGGCTCTGTCAATCAGTCAAGCTTAATCTGAGTGAGGGAGAAGGAGCCTGTCCTAAGCAGAAGGAGAGGAGGGAAAAGCTCCATGGAGGATACAACAGGGTCTTCACTGACATTTTAGTGGCTAAAGCTTTGCTGTTCTGTCTGCACAGACTTTACATTTTTAATACAAATAGGTCGGATTTTACTAAATAAAACCCTAAGAATAAATCTTCATCCTTTAGAGTGGTAATCAATGAGTAACAGTCCATCAAAAAACCTGTTTCTTTATTTCTAGCCTGAGAAGAAGAAGATTGTACTCACAGAAACTTCCCCCATGGCCTCCTGTTAGCAGCAGCAGGTATTAGTCTGATTACTCTGACGACTGTCACAGCTCCAGAAGCAGCCCATAACCCAGCCAGAGCTCTTCAACCGTCTCTTCTTCTCTGCACAATGACTTGCCCCAAAGAGTGAGTTTTACCTCCAAAACTGTGGAGAAATTCAGACTGACCACCGGTGAGCTGGCAGGCTCAAGCAGCGCTCCATTGGAAGGGAAAAAAGAAAAAAAGCAGAGCTGGCTAAATGATTATCTGAGGAAAGCCTCGCTTAATCTAATTAGACAATCTGTGGCTTCAGTGAGCGCCAGAGAGGCTGCTGCTGCTGAGGGACTGATATCACATCCTCTCTGCATCAGGTCTGCTGAGGCTCCTGCAGCTGGGACCAGGACTAGGACCAGGACCAGGACAAAGACACCTGCAACACAAACAGCAGACTCTGAACCAGCTGAAGAGAACTGGTGCTGAAGGTTCTGTTCTCTGAGGCAGATCTGACAGCTTTACTGGTTCTCTTTTCATTTAGTAACTCACCCCCACCCTCCCCCCACTCACCCTGAAAAACACCCATGCAAGCTGACGTCAGGTGGCGCACACACACACACAGGTGGATTACAGCACAGAGACACAGGAGGATTAACTATACACACACACAGTGGTATTACTCTTTCACATTTGTGTTTTTGTGTCCTCTGAACTTTTATCTCCAGTGACAATGACCACGTTCACAAAATCAGCCAAGCACTGATCACCCTCATTAACGCCCACCGCTGAGAAGGAGAAAAGGAGATCATGGTTTTCTCTGTGTCTGTGTGTGTGTTCCTTTGTCTGTACCATTAGCAAAATATGTCATGACCCACTAGACAGATTTAATGAAACTCATCACTGAGGTGACATCTACAACTATCTTAGCTTTTGGATTAAATTTGCTTCAAGGTGGTCACCACAACAAAATGATCTTAGCAAACATAAAAGTGGCTATAATTCAGTCAATTTTACAGATTTTGAGCTAAAATGTTATGTAGTGGGTGCCACAGCGGAGTAGTGGTTAGAGCTGTCGCCTCCCAGCAAGAAGGTTGCAGGATGGCATCCCTGCCTGGGGCCTTTCTGGGTGGAGTTTGCATGTTCTCCCTGTGCACACGTGGGTTTACTCCGGGTACTCCGG
>JAOXNZ010000064.1:348490-364654 GCA_028566095.1 Kryptolebias brasiliensis | reverse complement strand
CGTGGCGTGGCGTGGCGTGGCGTGGCGTGGCGTGGCGTGGCGTGGCGTGGCGTGGCGTGGCGTGGCGTGGCGTGGCGAAAAACCCCACAAGAGCAAGGACATCAAAAACCAGATGGAAAGGAATGAACCAGCAAGACATGAAGCAACAGAGACCAGTTTTAAAGAAACTGAGGTTGAGTGGGAAATGGGTAACAGCTGGGAGAAGACGAGGAACAGGTGAGGAGGGCGTGGCAGGCAGACCGGAGAATTACTGAGCAGAGGGCAGGTGAACAGTAACACAGAAAAAACATAGAAAGCCAAATTACACAAGAACCTAAACAAAACACAGAAAAAAACAGAAATAAAACATAACTATAGAAACATAAAACAATAATGATCCAAATACAAAATAAACTCAAAAATACTCAAATCTATGACATCAAAGGCCTAGCATTCCTTGAAGGAATGTACATCGCCCACCTCCTTTCATGCCAGTTTTAGACTAAGATCATTTCATGTTGGGAAATGGTGGCGCTCTTGTTGTTTTGGTCAGACACTGAAAACAAGGTTATGCGCAACCTCTATCAATATTGTGAGATGTCACTCAGAGAATATGTTGACTCTCAGCTACTACCACACCAAATTGTAGCATAATATTTGTAAAACTGATGAAAAGGAATGGAGTTGTATCTGTTTAGGTCTAACCTTATAAATGACAATATATTCTATCTCATGTGATGTAGTGAGATCTGGTAGCGCTCAGAGTATGTGCTGGAGATGACTCAACTACTACCACACCAAATCTTAGCTCAACATCTGTACAATTGTCTGAGTGAAATTTTTGTGTTAGCTATTGTTGACTAGCTATGGCGGCCATCGTGAATTGGATTGACTCCAAAACTTAATTAGTTGTAGATGTACATCCAGTGATTACATTCTGAGAGTTTCGTTAAAATCCGTCAAGTGGTTCATGAAATATTTTGCTAAAAAACAAACAGGATTGACGCAACAGTTATTGCTAAAGATTTAAGCAAAGATCTTGTGCAATAAATAGTGCTTGAAGTATGTGTTGTGAATGACTGTCAGCTACTACAACACCAAATTTTAGCACAATATCTGTAAAACTGACTAAAATATAGGTATTTTGTGTTTTCTAAAATCAGTTGGATGTGGTAGCCATCTTGAATAGAGTAGGTTCCAAAAGTTAACTAGTTGTAGATTTACATCCAATGATTACTTTCTGCAAGTTTTATTCAATTTTGTCCAGTGGGTTATGAGATACTTCGGTAGCTTACAGGCACCCCCCCCCCACACACACACACACCCACACACACACGGGCAAAAACATTAATTTTTTTATAATTTCGAATGGCAGGCTGATATTTTTTCTCTGCTCGAGACTTTAGATGTTACATTAAAAGTAAGAGCAGCTTTGTGTGACTAGAAACCTTAAAAGGATTGTGCACATAATCAGTATTGTATTTGTATGTTAAAAATAAAGTCAGGATTGGGCCCCAAAAGTAACATTAGCTCAGGGGCCCACATTCTCTGTAATCCTGCCCATAAACATATTAGACTTTCTGACCAAATGACCCGTTCTGCTCTTGTTAGGAGTTAAAGCCAGCAGGAACCGTTTTACAGAAGCTGCCATATTGTATTTTTGGAACCAGCTCTCTGTGCACCAGCCATGTGAGACATTAAGCCCACCTACTCCCCGACACGCAGTCCTGGTGTCACATGACCTTTCTTTTAAGAGTGAAATTACTAATTGAAAATACAGCAGCAGGGTAAAAACTACATGAATGAATAAGAGTGAATGCCTGAAAAACAGAAAGTAATCTAAAATTCTCTATCTCAATATTATTGAAAAACTTAATAAATACATTTTGAAAAATGAATAAACTGTTGCTGTTTTCAATGGAAGACAGTATTGTAAAACTGTATGAATAAACAAATGAATATGTACTGTACTGTAAAAACCACAATGATGCAAACTTATTGCAGTATATTGTAAATATGTTCTGTACAAGTAAAATGTATGAAAATTGCAAACAATGACAAATATTTTGGCCAAAGTTTGCATTCAAACCATCTTTTACATGAATTTCATTTTGTTTAAATAATAATTTCCCCTTTAGGTTACAGCATTTACCACAGGTGTGTCACGTGTTAATCTTAACCTGAGCTGGAGGCACGACTGATCTTTGAGTGTTGGTGAACTTGTTTTATTATCAGTTAACAAGTTAGTCTTAGTTCATTTGATATCTTGTTAATGTTTACCAGTTGAAGTATTTTTAAGTGTATTGGTAATAAAATACATCAGATAGTAATATTTCCTTGAGACCATAATCTGGAATTTATAACTGGTGCGTAAATTGGCACATGGTAGTTATGGCCCCTGAGAACAAGGCCCGGCTGTGTCCTGTATTTTTTTTTTTTGCAAGAAATGTGGCAATTCTCCCGTTCCGAGGTCTGTTTGTTGTGCCAGCCTGTGCCGGGGTCGTGTCTCTCACCTCGGAGTAAACGAAGAGCGGCAGGACGAGCACCGCCAGCATCAGGTCCGCCACCGCCAGACTCACGATGAAGTAGTTGGTGGTGGTCTTCAGCGCCTTCTCGGTGAGCACGCTCAGACACACCAGCAGGTTCCCGCAGATGATCACCACGATCAGCAGCACGCCGAACACCAGTGCCGGCACGTTGTGTTCCCCCGCCGCCGCCGCCGCCGCCGCCGCCGCGGCGCTCAGGTTGGCCTCCATCCCCGCCGCGGCTCCTCTGTCGCTCCGTCCCGGTCTGAGCCACAGCCCCGCGGACAGCGGACTCTCCTGCAGGCCGGGCGGGACTCCGGTGTTCATTCTAAGGTCTCATGTTGTTCCAGAGGATCCATTCCTTCTCCAGCTGACTTTACTGTGGATCTGCAGCGCGCCGCGGTGCGCACAGGCACAAAACTGTCCGCGTAAAACAAGACTTTACTATAAACAAAGTAGGCATACAGTAGACTTCATCCAGAGAGAAAGGTTGATGATTAGGTTCTGTCTGTACACTCCAGCAACAGTCTGTACTGAGAGAAAACGTACAGCTCAACAGAGGAGAGTTTATTCACATCTCTAAACCATTGGAAAGTTATGAAATAAATTCCAAATCTTGTTTAAAGTCCCCCACTCCCAAAAACAACCAGTCAGCGGCCAGTGTGTCAGGCTGCGGGGTGTTTACCTGCTTCTTCTCTAAAGGCCACCCCGGAGACAAATTAACCGATTAAAGCCGATTAGCAGCTGCGCTTTACGGTGTCCTTCAGCCGCTGAGCTCCTGCAGGAGTCACTGTCCATCTGCGCGTCGGTTCTGTGCGTGTGTGCATGGGTGTGTGTGTGTGTAAAGAGAGGGACGATTGGGAAATATAATCCAATTTAAAAAAACATCTTAATCACAGTTAACTCTCAACAAAGGTATAGGTGTGCAGAACCATGATTCGATGATTTTTGATTTTTGTGTGTGTGTGAGACACCAATCAGGTTATTGTTCTAATCAGGTAAAGTAGTGATTAGCTGCCTGCGGGCCTCTTCTGGCCCAAGGAGGGATTGGGTGGTGGCCCCTACTTGCAGTTTACTCAGGATGAAAACGAAGTAAGAAAGGGGGAAAGTGCCAAGTTGTTTAAGATCATTTGCATGAATTTCTTATTTTAAAACAACAGATGATGTGCTGACAATCAGGTGCTGGAAGCTCCAAACAAGTCAATAGAAGAATAAGCTGTGGATTTGGCAAGTGGGCGCAAGTCACATGCTCAACTCCGCTCAACCCACAAATGCATTTTCCATACAAATGTGGTACCATTTATGTGGAAACAGCAGGCTTGGTACAAGATTGTCAAGTAGCTCAAAAAAACAAAAGCTGGACTTCTGTTATGCAGTTGAAGAAGTTTTGCTTCCAAGCTTTAAACTGCAGGAGATAAGCATCTCAAAATGAAGCAGAAAAACCTTTGAGACTTTCTGCCACTTAAAGGTTTTCTATCTTCTCTGACTACAGACTTTTAACAACTCAAATGTTGTCTTTTTTTCTCTGTGAGTGTGAGGCTTGTCAGCTGACCTTATGCTTAATAAAAATAAAATTGTATTCAAGCAGTGCATCAACCTCAAAAAACTCTAAAAGTGACCCGGGCCCAAATGTAGTCTAAGGGGATCGATTTTCAGTCACCATTTCAGATTTATTTTGCTTTGTAAGAAGAAAAATTGTAATATATATGAATGAGAGCAGCTTTATTGAAAATTCAGTCATATTAAAATAAAAGTATAAGTGAGCACAGAATGTGAGAGAAGCAAACAGGTGTCGCCTGAAAGAATATGGCAAGCAAATATATCACATACTAGTTAAACAAGCTTTTCAAAGCAGATAACTCAGTTTTTCTTAGTCAAAATAGTAATTTCATTTATCCAGAATACTATTTTACGGTGGCAGACAGGTTCAAGCACACAGCAAATGGCTAAACGAACAGTAAAGGGCAGAATGCGTTGCTAACGGTTAAACGCGCCACAAAGACATAAATGATGCACACACCAAAACACACAAACACAAAAACTGAATGCAAAGAAAAAAATGCAGCAAAAGAAACATGTTGCAATTATACAAAATAGACAAAAGCAAAAGGAAATATGCTGCAACAACCAAAAACACTAACGAACACCTAAAACACCAACAGGTTTTTTTAAACGTCCTAGAAAAGGTTTTGTAAAGGCTGTGTGCGTTTGAATGCAGAGCTCTGTCTTTATGGCGCTCCACCACCCTGCTTGATCCCTAATATTTATTCTGGACAGTTGTCTTACTCGAGTTTTCTCTTTTCTTTTAAGTTTAGCAGCAGATTTATTCTTATAGTTTCATCTAAATGTCTTCTCCAAGATTCTACGCTTGTCCTATTCTGGCATATTTGTTTATCTACACAAACTACAGCAGTAGTGTGCAAATCGATCCAAATATCAATATTATTAAAACCAATGCTAGCATCATATTAATACTAGCTTGATGGGAAAGATACTGGAGTTTGTTTCAATTCAATTATTATACAAGTCACAACAGTGATCATTTCAGGACACTGTACAAAAACATTCACATACAAAGTAAAGTAAGTTTCAGCCTTTTTTCCTCTTGCAACAAGTGTTATATTACACACTATTGTAATACCTAAGTCAGTGGTGTCCAATCCTGTTCCTGGAGGGCCACTATCCTGCATGTTTTTGGGTGTTTCTCTGCGTTGACACACCTGATTTGAATGAATGAGGGATTAACAGGCTTCTGTAGAACTTAAAGACCTGCTGAAGAGCAGAGAAATGACTAAAACGTGCAGGATAGTGGCCCTCCAGGACCAGGATTGGACACCACTGACCTAAGTAAATTTATACCTTCCATAAATGAGTAATTATATAGATCTACCAGTTTGTTCAGTGCAGAATGAAGTGGGACAGACTTGCAGCGTACTGACAGGTAGGCACAGAAAACACACTCACAGCTCTTATTGGTGTCAATAACACTTGCCCTATATTACAAAATTCAAATGTTGCAGATACAGTTCTGTAATCAGTATGTCTGTTCAGTTTTTCCTCTAGATTTACAGCTTCGAGGGAAAGTCAACCAATCCTCCCTAACATACACACATACACTAAGTTCTTACTTAAACTCTGGAGGGGATACGTGGAAGTTAGACAAACACACCAACACAAGGACTTTCAGGAATCATGTTGTTCATGTGTGTTTGTCTATTGATATATGTATTAATTTTTGTATGTATGTATGCAATGTATTTACCTACTTACAGTCTTGTACAAAAAAAAATGGTTTATCAAACTTTGATTAACAGCTGTCAATCCCAAAACCCAGCCCATAGTATTAGAATCTGTAACCCCACCCCGACTCCTCCCACAGAACGCCCATTAACACCCCCAACACACACAAAAAACAAATAAGTAAACAAAAATTAAATATCATAAGTACCTAAATAAATAGATCAATTCTAATAATACTAAGAAGAAGGATAATATATGGTCCACAGTAAAAGGTCCAGACATTAAAACAGTTTTTTTCTGACTTGGTTCATGGAGTGTGACCAGTGTGTGGTGGTGAGAGGACCACCTCGCATAGAATATGTGTCCATGAGGCTGACACCATGTCTACTTTTAAGATTAGGTTTAAGACTTTCCGTTTTGATCAATCCTATAGTTAGGGTTGCCTTGGGTTTCCTGAGCTATCCCTTAGTTATGCTGCTATAGTCTTAGACTGCTGGAGAATAAATTGACCACATTTCCTCACTCTGCTGCTGTCTTTTCTTGCTCTACTATTATTATTTCTATCACTAACATGATTTTCTTTGTCTTTCTTCCAGTAGAAACTACACCTGGACCCGTTATTCTGTGTTTGCCTGTGTCTCTTTCCTGTCCTCTCAAACCCCAGCCGGTCAAAGCAGATGGCTGCCTGTCCTGAGCCTGGTTCTGGTTCTGGTTCTGCTGGATGTTTCTTCCTGTTAAAGGGAAGTGTTTTCTTTCCTCTGTCACCAATGTGCTGCTCAGGATGGGAGACTGCGACGAAATGAAGATTCAACCCAATCTGCTGGCTTCCTTAGATAGATAACTTTTCCTAATTGGCTTCTTATAATGTCTGTGAATGTTTTTGTACAGAGACCTGAGACAACTTTAGTTGTGACTTGGCGCTATATAAATAAACTGAATTGAATGAATGCAGCTACAACTGTCTTCTGATCGAGACCAACTCCTTTTTACGCATGCAAGTGTTTGTTTTGCCCACAGTAAAGACAGTGTGTGTCCACCCACCCTGTGCTTATCTGTGGTTGTCTTTGTTCTGAACAGAGCATTGTTCTGTTGTTTCCCAGCTAATCCCCTCCAGAATACAGAGACCCTGTTCAGAGAGTGTGGACACAGAGGAAACGTAATGTTCGCATTCTCCCCATCCTGTAAACGTCAGACTTCAGCTGCATCTGTCTTCTCCTCAAAAGTGATTCCCTTTTCTGTTGGGAGAATAAAAACAAGCTTTTACCATTAACACCCATTTAACTGCGCCAACCACATCCTCACCTTGCGTGCTGAGATATGTTCTGAGAGTGTCTACTGTAACACCAGAGTATAATAACTTCATTTCCTACACCCTAACTTTATTAAAACAAACTTGATATAATGAAATACAATATCTAAACTTTCTCTGTATTTAACATTACATTAATAATGCTAAACCTGACAGAGGGTGATCCGCACAGCAGAACTTTGCAAGACTGAGAGACAGGAGGACTTTTTATCCCAAAATTGTAACTTAGTGGTGCAAACATGGCATCTGTGGTGCTCTTTCTTGGTATAAAACCATACTGCAGTTCACAAATTGTCACCTCTTGTCTAAGTTTAGCTTCCACAACTCTCTCCCAGATCTTCATTGTGTGACTCATTAACTTAATTCCCCTGTAGTTGCTACAACTCTGTACATCACCCTTGTTCTTAAAAATTGGCTCCAACACACTTCTCCTCCATTCTGCAGGCATTTCTCACTTTCAAAAATAATCAAATCAAAAATCTCACTGCCATCTCTCCCAGACATTACCATACCTTCTCTGGTTTTGCAAAATATTTTTGAGGCAAATGCTTATTTGGTCTTACTATTCTTAAAACTTACTAAATGTTTTTATTAACCTGTGGCAAACTATCCATTTGTGTCTGCTAATGATTTCTTTATTTAACCTTCTGCAGTGGGTTCCTCACTTTAGCTGTCCATGGATTTTTCATGAACCTTTTATATCCTAAAGTTCACAAGTGTCAGATTGTAACAGTTTGCTGATTTGGTCACAGTTTATGTTTCTTACAGATTTGTGTTTGCAGCCAAGAGTGGTTTGACTCAGAGACTGATCTAGTTCACTTTGAAAGGGTGATTTTTATTTGATTATTGTCCTCAACTGATTTGTTGCCTTAGACTTCACAGTTATCTCTTTATGAAAGTGTGAATTTCATGTTAAAATCAGCCTCTGCCTCCTCATTTGTCAGTTTGCAATATTTAGTGGATTTGACTGTCTGCTGCCACCTGTTGGCCAATACAAATAAAAAAAAAGAAATAGACGTGTAAAAAAGTATACAAAAGAGCTTTCACTCTTTTGAAACAGCTGCTGAGGCTCTGGCTTTAAATGTAAAAAAAACGATTTAATTTAAAAAAAATCAGCTTTTAGAAGCAGCAACTTTAGGTTAGTTTACAATAAAGAATTTACTCTGATTTGATTAAACGAGTGACAGAAAATATTGTGAAGCTGATAAATAAATATTATTTTAAAACAAGTTGTTAGAATTAAACCTGTCATCACCTACCATCATTTTTTGTTTGTTTTATTTATGTAATCTGTAATCCAAATATTAGCTTCGCAAAGGTGGTTATGTTTTCAATAGCATTGGTTTATCTGCCTTTTAGCAAGATTACTTAAAAAAACTAATTAAAATTTTGAAAAAAGTTTGGATTAAATTTTTAGGAAATACTGGGGTTCTGCCAACAAACAAATTATTAAACTTTAGTGGTGATCTGGTCAAAGATCAAGGTCACAGGTCACTCCGTGCTCTAACTTTGTAACTGTGTACCATAGGAATGTCAAACTGCACAGCTGGACACCTCATGAGTCAAGGATGATCTTTATTGATTTCAAAGTCAGAGGGTTAAAGATTAAGGTCACAGGTGACCCCTTTGGTAAAACTTTATCTATGGTCCAGCAGGTGACCCCTATGTTAAAACCTTGTTTAGCCTTGTTTTTAACAAGGCTCTGCAGCTCCAAGATTAACATTAGCAATGAGCTGATATCTTATTAGTTCACTTTCGATCACTCCGAAACCACATGGCGCAACTAAAGCTCTGAGAATGGCGACATATTTGCTTGCGACTCCATCGGCACGTTGAACACACCTGAATGTGTGTCTGCATGCTCACACATTAACTTTGGGGACAAAATGTCTTTCAAGTGCACCCATGGCTTCATCAAATGTTGTACCCTGGGCAGGGCGGCAGGAAGTGGAGCTGCTGATGCCGCTTCTGCGGGGACTACCGGGGCGACTGAAAAAGAGGTAAGCATAGACGTGACTTGAGCCAGTTGTGCAGATAGCTGAGCTAGTTCCACGTGAATGGTCTGGCTGGCTGCTTCCAGTCCGGAGAGTCTGTGTTCAGTCAGCCCAAGAGCTCTTCCTTGGTGAGAAATGATGTCCCTGAGGGAGCGGACATCAGCCGAAGCGGGATCCTGCTCAGTCTGATCCATTATGGTGGTCAGATTGTTCTGTCACGCTCCAGGCACAGAAGGACACAGGGACTGAGCAACAAATTCAGATTGATCTGGTTCTTTATTCAACACTGCGAGGTCCAGGACAAACGGGCCGGGGTAAGTTCCAGTGGGGAACCTCAGGATACGCAGGGACGGACAGACAGGGGATCAAAGTGACACTGTCCTTCTGGACCCAAGGGGTGTAATAAAAAGTCACATTATCTTTCATCCAGCCATTCATCTCCCGTAGCTTTAGGACAACCATGTAATTATCAAATATTTTCTGGTGGACTCTGTAGTGGTTATCCTCGTCGCAAATGTTGTTGTGGTAGTTGGAATGAAAAAGAAAACAAAGGATAAACTCACAAACTTCATTACAGTAACTGTGCCATTACACCAAACGCCATTACAGATCATGGTTCAGATGCCTTCTTTATCTGTATTTCTACTTAACACAGCCTCTTCTGTTCTATGTTGTCACAGCATCGCCCTCTAGTGATATAAAACAATAACAGCAAAAGAACAAAACAAATCCATTCAGTGTGTAGACCTAAGAACACAACACTAGCCTTTTGCTACTTTTAGCTTCTAGCTAGTGTTTTTCTTCTTTTAGCTAGCCTTTTGCTCCTCCTTGCTAAACTTTTATTACGTTTAGCTAGCATTTTGCTACATTTAGCTTTTAGCTACTCTTTTGCTACTTTAAGCTAGTTTTTTACTACTTTTAGCTATTATTTTGCTCCTTTTATTTTTTGCTCTTCTTTAGCTTTGAGGTAATCCCCTTTTAGTTTTAAAAACTTAGTTTCAGCTTATTCTGAAAATTTCAGCAGTCGTTCATAACGCAGCATTTATTTTCACAAAAAATGTAGTTTATCTACCTTGTGTTTGAAGTGTCTGTTGTCACTTTAAATAAAAAGTTGCTGTTCAATTTGTTGTTGTGGGTAGATTAGTGGTTAGCACTGTTGTCTCACAGCAAGAAGGTCCTAGGTTCAAGCCCTGGGTCGGACCTGGGGTCTTTCTGTGTGGAGTTTGCATGTTCTCCTCGTGTTTGCATGGGTTTCCTCCCACAGTCTAAATACATACATGTTAGGCTGCCTTCAGGCAGTTTAACATCCCTTGAAAAAGAGATCTGAGATCTCAATGAGACTTGCCTGGTTAAATAAAGGGTAATAAAAATAAAGAAACAAAAAGCAGCCTAAACAACATACTTCTTGGTAGCTTCACATAGCTTAACATATTTCACATAGCTTAACATATTTATCTGAAAAAAGAAAACATGATTTTTCAGCTCTGATTAGACAAAATCGCTGTTTCATCTGTTTCATTATCAACTATAAACAAATTTGCACTGAATTTTATAAGTAAGGAACAAAGTGTGTTTCTTATTATATTAATAAGGAACATGGCTTTTTAGTTTCAAATACAGGATGACTCCTTTTTTTACGGTACAGTTGGCAATCCTAGTCTAACCAGAGGTTTGCTACCAGTCTCTGTAGTTAATTTCACTTTGATTAATATCTTAAACTTACATACTGTAGTTTTTTTTCCTCATAATTCTAAAAATATTTAGCTTTATATAACATGAAGGTCAATATTTAGACATGGATAATTGACTCTATGTCTAGCTTATACACTAAATCACAATTATTTAGTGTATTTTTATTTCAGTGGTTCTAGCTATTAGCTTAGTAAGAACAGGTCGTGGCTGGCTTTGAACTACAAGTCCCAAACTCCACTTCATTCTACGTCACATACCTTCAACTAATGAGCGAGTGCGCATGAATCATGTGACCCGTATCGCAGCAGATTTGAATTATTTGTGAGGTGTGTTTTCATGTCGCAGTTTTGAATGCGAGGCAGACGCTTTTTTGAGTGTTCAAAGAGACTAGAGGTTCGTATTTTTTATAAAATTTAAACTGTCGAAAGAGCTTCGTAAGAAGTTGAAGGAACTCAGTTTTAGGTTAAGAACTCATTCGTTGTTAATTTAGCTAAAATAACTTGCTATGCTAGCAGGCTAACGCTTGATGCCTAAATACAAGATTCGAGTTTAATAACGACTGGGCATGTCATCGGTGTTTAAACTCTCTATTTGTGTTCATGTCAAGCGTTGATATTATTTACAGTTTAACCTGGATCCATTTGTCTCTGAGACAGAAGAGCAAACAGCGGGATGGATTCTGGAGCTAACGGTGGTAAGTACTGGCCTCGGGTCAGCTGCAATGGCCTCGTTTCCTTTCTTGCTTTAAAGTTTCTGTCATTTGATTTTCTTAACAGATCTGTGCCTTCTGCAAGATGAGAAGTTTGACTTCAATGTTTCTCTGTCACCTGCCAGGTGAGAATACACGACTGCTTTTCTAAAGCTTCCGGAGGTGATCAAAACTGAACTTTATGCCTAAGCGTTTTATTATTACTAGCTGCCTTTGCACTGCTCAGTTTGAAGCATAATTTCAAGTTTTACTTTGATCTCATTACTAACAGTACTACCAGAATGTTGACTAACAATCACCAGGTCCTCAGTTTGTTGTGTAATTGAAGACTGTGACATAAAAATCTTGATTTCATTAAGTTTATCGAACAATCAGGTGCACAAGAGAGGAATTTGAAACTGATTTGGAAACAGTAATGAAGTGGAAAGCGGCGTGTATGTGCACATGCTTTCCACTTTATTGTATTTTTCTCTTCTAACAGGTTTTGCTATTGCCTTTTGTTGATCAAAGAATCTGTACCTGATGCAGTCCAATCATTATTAGAAAGCCCTAATTCTCACTTCACATAATGTTTTAGTTTATTCTCACATTTAGTAATGCCATATTTCTTATTGCAATTTAGTAACTCCTGCACTTTTCAGACATTTATCTGGATTATATACTAAAATTAGCTTTGGTTAGGGTTTCATGCAAAGTATAATTTTTTTAAACCAACTCTACACTTGATATTTCAAATAGATAGATACTGAGTATTGTAAAAGTATTCACCCCCTCTGGTGATCTTTAACATTTTAATATTTATAAGTAGCTATTCTTCACAAAATATGATTCAGAAAAATAATATAAAGTGGTGTGTATGTGCACACACTGCTTTCCACTTAATTTATTTTTCTCTTCTTAATAACCAAACTGCTGCAGCTCCTTCAGGTTGGATGGTGCTGCTTGTGTCCAACAATCTTTAAATCAAACCAGAGATTCTCAGTCGGACTGAGGTCTGGACTTTGACTGGACCATTTCAGGACATTTAACTGGTTCTCCTTAACCTCCTGGAGTGTTGCTTCAGGAGTGTGTTTCATCAACATATCTTATAATACTGGACTCCATATGGGATTCAGAGGGGGAACAGCATCCTCTCATACTGGTCCCAGTACAGTTTTGCCCCCTCCAAATGAACAGGACTTTGTATTTAATACTCTAGATAACTTTTTTTTCAGGTGTTGGTTCTTGCCAATTTACGTAGTTCTGACCTGGTGGCTGGATGTTCAAATGTTAATTTTCTAATACCTTGAGCTGTAATTAGTTATTTTATGCATAAAAGAAAGGTCAGGTGACTCCATGATTGTGTAGGGGGAAGTAGGCAGGACTTAAAGCCCCACATCCCTGGTACACAGAATCTGACCCCAAGAATACAACATAGCAGCTGCTGGAAATTGGATCCTGCTGATTTCAATTCCCTTGGTCTAGTACGTCCAAGTTGTGTTTAGGGTCATAGCCCTCTCGAAGGTGAACTTGTGTCCCAGCCTCAAACCTCTGAAAGACTCAAACAGGTTTGCTTCAAAGATTTCTCTGTATTTTGCTCCATTTACCACTTTCCCAGTCTCTGCTGATGGCAAAAACTTTCCCACAGGATGATGCTACTACCATCGAGCCTCACTGTGGGGATGGTTGGCATGATGAGAGGTGTAAGGTTTGGAGCAACACAGTTTTGACCTTGACGGCTTAAAAGTTTAACTTTAGTTTTATCCAACCACTGGACCTTCTTACACATATTTGGGGAGACTCCAATATATATTTTGCCTATTTTTTATTTATTTATTTTTTTACATGAAGCCCAGCTCTGAGCAGCTTATAGTGGTCCTATGGACAGAGGCTTCATTCTCTGCAGAAGAGCTGCTGAGCTCAGGGTTATCTTTGGCCTCTTGATTAATACCCTCCTTACCTGGTCTGTGTTTTGGTGGACGACCCTCTCTTGACAGGTTTGCTGTGTTGGCATATTTTTTCATTTCCTAATATTGGATTTAATAATTCTTTGTAGGATGTATTAAGTTTAAGATATTTTTGTAAACCAACCCCGATCTGTGCTTCTCAACAACTTTCTTTGACCTGTGTGGAGAGTTCTTTGGTCTTCATGATCATGTTTTACTTTTTTTAGATTTAAAACAAGTTTTTTTTTTTTTTCTCTCTCTATTTAACTTATTGAATCTGGAGTAGTGAGTAATTCTGCATAATGTTAGAAGGCAAATAGCTTGTGCAATTAAAAAAATAAGGAAATGGTTCCTAAAAGGATAAAAAACAAAGTGTAAAATAGAAATCAGTGAACTTCGAACAGTATGTACAAAAGGTGCTGCAAAATAGCATAATGTCCATAATTTGCATATCTGTAACTAAGTACAGATGTGTTGACTGAGTTGATCTGTTATACAGTGAACTGAAGAACAGTGTGAATGATTCCATCAAACACTTTTCATAACAGTGAAGCTGAGTAAGTCTGGTTTTCAAACTTTTTGTGCTGCGTCCCCCTATAGAAGAAGAAAAACCCCCTCGGCCCAACAAGACTGAAACAAAGAGAATCAAGTTTAACTGTCATTGGGGAGAAAAAGCGAAAAATAAATAGTTCTTTTAAATTTATGTATTTGTTTTAAAAAAAATGACTTTGAATTTGTGACATTTTGCCTCTAGATAGCTATTTATAATGTTTTATTAACATCAAGATATCAGAGATTTCATTTCTTTGATTTGGATTTTCCCTTTCACATGAGTGAGATCTTTCTTTGCTCTTCAGCTCCAAAGGTGATGATGCTGAAGATGAGGTGTTTGTGGGTCCGGTCAGCCATAAGGAGCGATGCGTTTCTGTTGATGTAACATCTCAGTTTGAGGAGTGCAGCAGCAGCCTGCGGGTCAGCTGGACCCCGTTGACTGGTGATCAGCTGGAAGCTGTGTGTCAGGAAGCCCACAGACTGGCCAATCAGCTGCAGAATGAAGAGCCACCTTGTGAGGACTCCCAAACTACCATTGATGCCAACACAGAAACCTCGACTGTGAGAGAGGAGTTCGTCCAGGATGCTGGTGCTAAACTTGGTATGCTGGGTCAGAGCGCCTGTGTACTCAGCCCAATCAAACGACAGACCTTCTGCGTGCAGGACAGTCCAATGAAGCAGCTGCCACCCACCATCCAGCGCCACCTGCTGAGAGGGAGCAGCTCCAGCACAGCTTCATTCACTCGCCCTACTCCCACAGGCAGACTCAGTACTTCCAGCCCTGCAGTTCGAGCCAAAACTCAGTCACGGACGTCGCTGCGAGGCAAGGCCACGCTCGGTGTCGCCTCAGTGCTGCCGAGCAAACCCATCGCTCCAACAACTTCCTGTTCTGTCAGCAAGAGCAAAATAGAGAAAACTAGACTTCAACCCCCAAGCAAGGTAGAATAGTTTTGTTTCTTCTGTATCATAGCAATAATTTTATTTTAAAAAGTTCATCTACGGGGGGGGGGGGGGAGTAAATCACAAACAGGACCCTTTGAATATTTGTATTTTCTGTTTCAGGCAACAGGGTTTTTGAAGCAAAGCCCGTCCATTCGTCCCTCCAACAGGGCGGAGTCAAGTGAGGATTTACTCTCTGATTCAGCGAGCGTGGCCTCTGACATGAGTGACTCCTCCATCAATTCTAGTCTGCAGGCAAAACGCACATTAGCTCCGCCCACAAAGGTATTATTATCTGAGTAATGAAGTTCCAGGCTGTGCATTTCTGTTTACTGCCAGATCACTCTTCACGGTGAGGCTGTGGAGTTTGCCTGCAAATCTACCAAATTTCTACCAAAACCAGCAACACTTTTTCCCTTTTACACAGAAAATCATTTCATTCCAAAATAGTGTCCTGGAGGTCGAATAAACATTTCAGCCCAGGCTTTTTTTAGGGATGTTTCAGGCTCACAGAGCAAGGGCCACAGGAACTCTATAAGAAGAAATCTGTAATACTCAATTCATTAAAAATCTGTTTCCTCTGTTTACATAAAGGGATTACAAATCTGATGCCGTATTGACAGTTTGAAGGGCTGTCCTGTCTGTTTTTAGAAAGTTTTTCAACATCATCAATGTGACTTAGAAACTGGGGTCAAGAGGTCAACCTAAGCCTAAGCAGCAACTCTAGCAAATTTGATCAGCCATCTAGTGTCCATTTTCTTTCTCCATAAGACCTTTGTAGACCAGTTTCTTTAAAATATGGTAAATACAACATTGTTTACATGCAAGACTTCTGCACAGTCATGGAAAGTAAGGAATTACTTTTTACGGTTTTCCAAATTTGGTTACAAGTTTTGAAACATGGATGGAAAAGCTTTTGTGTTCCCAGAGTTTCTTTCTTTCTTTCTTTTGTTTTATTTTATTTTCTAAAAAATCTAAATTATTGGAAAAAACAGTGCTTTTAACATTAAAAAACAAATAAAATAGAAACCTCATATTTCCAGTGGCATGGGAGCTATGTATGAATGAGAAACAAATTGTATCATATTTATTACAATGAATATTGTTATTGCAATATTAAATATTAATACTGAACATCTCATGTTGTTCTAATATTATCCAGCCCTACACTGAAGGCAACTTGTCAGTCAAAAGTTAGCTCAGCTCTAAAGCTTATATTGAATAGTATTTTCTCTAACTGGCAAAATAATTTTACAGAATCAACATGTTTACAGAAAAGTTTTGTTAGGTTTGTCTTAGA
>JAOXNZ010000064.1:199523-218402 GCA_028566095.1 Kryptolebias brasiliensis | reverse complement strand
AGATTGACTGATGCCAAGGAAAAGTGAAATTTACATCACTTTTTGAATAAGTTTTATTTTTTACATAGTCTTTAAAACCCCCTTCACACTGGGTAATAACCCTGCAAATCTCTCTACAACCTACGTTACCTATTTGAACGTGGTTAGATCGCAGCAAATTTAGAATTGCCTTCAGTGTGAAGGGGATCATGATGCTGCTTTTTTTTTGTACTCACCACATATGTTCATCCATCCATTTTCTTTACCCTCTTCTCTATTCCGGCATCACAGGGAGCTGGTACCTATCTCCAGAAGAGATTTGTCTCCATAGAGACAAATTAAACAAATAACCACTCACACTACCACCTAGGGGCAATTTAGAGTTACCAATGAACCTAAACATGTATGTTTTTGGTCTGTGGGAGGAAACCAGAGTACTTAGAGTAAACCCACGCTTGCACAGGGAGAAGATGCAAATTCCACACAGAAAGGGCCCAGGCCGGGGGGGCAAACTGGTGACCTTCTTGCTGGGAGGCAACAGCTCTAACCACTGCATCGCCGGGCTGTCCTACCAAATATGTGTTCTTGCTATTTTCTGAATCCAGAGACAGTCGCCCCCTTACTATGCTTTAAAGGTCAGAATCAGCTCCCACAACAATACCTTTGCAGATTTGTTGGTACCCTTTTGTTAAAGAAAGAAAAATCCTCCAAAGAGATTAGAGGTGAACTCCAAGGTCCGGGTACATCAGTGTCAGATCACAGCATCAGACACTGTTTGAACCAAATTGGAGCCAAGGAAGATGACTGAGGAGGACACCATGTTGAAAGCAAAATCATAAAAAAGCCAGGCTAGAATTTGCTAAAATGCATATTAGGAAGCCACAAAGCTTCTTGAAGAATGTTCTTTGGACAGATGAGACAAAACTGGAGCTTTGTGGCAACAAGTCCCATCAGCTCTATGTTCAGACCCAAACATAAAACAGAGAAAAGAACCCTCTACCTGTAGTGAAACGTGGAGGAGGCTTGGTTCTGTTCTGGGGCTGCTTTACTGTACTGATAGGGTGTCTTAAATCTGTTCAGCGTCCAATAAAAAAGACTATAAAGATGTTCTGGAGCCAAATTTGGTGCTCAGTGTCAGAAAGCTTGGTCTCAGTTGCAGGTCATGGATCCTCCAACAGGATGGCAAAACACTGAACTGTTCTGAAGTGGCCTTCTGAGCGCTGATCTATATATCATCATGTAGTGAAAAGCTAGCCTTCAGGTATGCTGGGGAACCAATTTGTGTAGAAAAAGTTGTTAGCTTCATCATGATGTCAGAGCATAATAAAAGAATCAAATCTGGTTGGTTTTAGACTGCCATATATTCCTATGACAGATGTGTTCATGTAGGTTGTGCTGTTTTTATTGGTTTTGACTAGGAGATGGAGCAGGATGAAATTAATTTGAATGATTCTTTCAAAGAAACAGAAAATGGGTAAAACATTTTGGCATTTGCCACCTCTGCAGTTAAATTATTTCCAAATGAAGACCCAGAATCCTGAGTGTAACACAGTCAGGGCAGTGAAATGAAAAACAATCATGAACTGCTTATTGTTTCGTCTTTTACATGCATTGTAGAAATTAATTTCACAACCCATAAACATCTAGATAATGTTTGCCAGCCAAATGTACAGGGGTAAACAGTGATGATTTTGGGATTTTATGTAAGGTGCAAATGAAGTGTCAGAAACTTGAGTTGTTGCTCTGAAAGAAAGTTCAGGTAATTACCATTCATCAATATTTGTGATTGGATGTGAATGTTATTAGCCTTTATAAAACTTCAACTAATACCTTATAGATACGACCTCTCTAAGTGTGTTTCACTAACACACAAATGGCTGCAACAGCAGTAACACTTAATTACATTTTCAAAAATGCATCATTATGGTTATTGGATTATGGTTCTATTTCTATTGATAGTTTACACTTTTGTTAAAGCTTTACCATTTTGTTTTGGTTTTTTTTCATTAGTCTTATTAAAGACTTGCATAAATTGGGGCATTTGCAGTAGAATTATGTCTATTTTGAATCGAATAAGCTAAGGCTCAGAGACTGAGAAGGAAAAAGAGGAATAACAATGTGTGTGTAACTGTTAAAATAATTATACTGAGGACTGTATTTAACAATGGAAATTACATTTTATACACATAAAGAAAAGAATTTCAGTCCCCATAAACTAGGAAAAGAAAGATGAACAAACACAAAACCTTATTATTGTTAGTCTCCCTTTTTTCCAGGAGAAACAAGCCTGTAGTTGAATTTAACCATGTCCACCGAGTGTTTGTCAAAGAAAATGATCATCACAACAGAATTTCTTTTAGTTAACGGACACACACATGCACACATAGAGATGCACACAAACTTTATCACTCTGCCTTGGGCAGTGGGTGATAAAAGTCCCACCTGGAATTTTAATAAGAAAATTTTAGACAATTTCAGTTTGGAAAAGTATGGAACTTTACAATGGAAATTGTGTAGGAACCCTGGCTGGACTGTGTTGGCAGCAACCACAGAACAGTTTTGTTTTAGTACAAAATAAATCTCCAGGTTTCCATTGGTTTCACATTTGAACCCAAGCCATCCTATCATAGTGCAGACCTGTCAGGCAGAGTTGAATAGTTTACTGAGACCTTTTAAAATGACCAATGACTCAACCGAAAGACTGACACAAAGATCTAGGCTCAGCATTCTCAGAGGAGTCCTCTGGTTGCTGGGTAGAGTGGATTTCACCCGGATGGTCCATGCTATCTTTATCCCCTCCATACGCTTCCACTTTTGCCTCCCACCACTGAGTAAGTTGTTAAATTATCCATGAGGTCTCAGGCAAGCTGAAGGCAGGCAGCTAGTTGAAAGTAGCACATTCTGAATCAGTGTGTTGATATAGTACCTCCCCCCACGTTTCCTTCTTTCTGAATCAGTTCTGAAGTCAGAGCAGGGCTCTCCCGTTTCCATTTCTCTGCCACAGTATTAGTATTAGTTTTTGTTGGTGAACATGCTGTGTGTTAGAATTTTGAAGCAAGGACACATCTACTGGGAAAGGATTTTTTTTTTCTTAAAGCAGTCCTCAAGTTGCTTTCTTTGCTTCTTTCAGCTGTCATCCTTAACTCTCTGGGGGAGCTGAACAGGCTGCTTTCTCCTGTCCTAATGCCAGGAGTGTCCTGTTTGATGCTTCTGTATGAGGATAGACCTTTTTAGAAAGACTCTCTCCACAGGTTTTGGTAAATATTTTGCTTAACAGTGAAGGAACTCGTGTCTTGGGAGCACTGACGCCAAGTCAGAAGCCTCCAAGATGTCTTAAGAGCAACTCGCTCCAGTTTAATATCTTCAAATGTCTTTCTGTGTGGGGGAAGACAGGATCAGAAGCATAAGTGTATGTATACACAGTTCACAAATCATTGTTGTTGTTGCATTCTATTTTTTTTATTGAAACCCATCAAACAAAGAAAGCGAAAAGGTTTGTCTTGGGATATTTTTTTAATTCAGATCAGACCACTAGGGTTTTTATAATGCAATGAAACACTAGTGGGGTTTTAATGTAATAAGGTTTCCCTAAATTAGATTTTAGCTTTAAAAACTTCAATGAGAATTATCTGCAGAAGTTTGAGGCTTTAACAGGACCAGGGGATAGAGTGGGACATAACGTCTAAAGTCTTAACCATCCTGTAAGCACTTATAAAGCTTCCTAACAGCTTTAAAGATTTAGAAGTTAGAAGACTTTATAAAGCTCTTTTGAAAAATGCAAATATGTATTAGAAACTTGTATTATTCCTGTCGGGTTTCAGTCTGTCATCACCTTCACAGCATCCCTAAATATGATCTGCAGGCAACAGACTTAATCCTCACCCAATTAGCAGTTAGTTGTAGCACCTTCTTTTGAGTAACAACTGGCGTTCCCTTGGTGCTCCCCCTTTGCCTATAAATGTGGTCCTCTCCTGAGCATCAGCTGGTGGAGAAATGTAGTCCTTAATGGTTTGGTATGGAGGGGTGGGATGAGGAGGATAAGAGGTAGATCTACTTTGGGACATGGATTTTTTCCAATCTAACAAGCATCTGTTGTTTCAGGCTTGTTAAAACAATAGAGATGTTGCAATTGGTTGGAGAGCCTCTGTTAAGCCCTGTTACCCTCTGTGAGGCCAGCTCTGAGCTAACAATAGCATATGCACAAGACATAGCTAGGGGTTGTGATGCGTCATCTAAAGTCCATTAAATGCAGAAACACTGTCTCTGAGTGCATGAATTGGACTCTTTCCTCAAGCCACACTTTGGATTCTTAAACTATGTCGACATGTTTAGATGAGCTTATCCAGCTATTTTGCATGCCCATCTACCAGGCAGGCTCATTTGATTAATCTGCCTTGACTGTCCTTTTCTTGTCAAAAAAAGACCCCTCCAATTTATTAAGGGTGCCAATGTCTAAGCCTTGAAGCACCCTTATTACTATTTGCCCAGTTTTCTGCTATTTCTGTCTTGATATTTGATTTGCTACTCCTGCGGCTTTGGAAAAACCCACACAATACATACATCAAAATGTGTAGCTCAATCAGGAATAGTATGCTAGAACTTTTGGTGGCAGTACATGGTACAACATAGACACACTTTGCTAAAAAAAAATTTCACAACATTGGGGTTTTGGTTAAACAAGTGAGACAACTTTTTGGCTCTTTGGCCCAGAGATACATCACAGTAGAAACATCATTCAAGGTTTAAAAGGGTCACAGTTGATGTATTTAAGAGTTTTTACACCATCACAGTTAAAGTGTTACATTTTTTGACAATTTATGAAGGAGTGTGTGATGAGGAAGTGAAGATTCAATTTAATCTGCTGGCTTCCTTAGATAACTTTTATTAATTGGTGTTTTATAATCTACAATCTATTAATGTTTTTGTACAGTGCCCTGAGATTACTTTTATTGTAAATTGGTGTTATATAAAACTATATAATACTATATTAAACTAAATTGAATTGAATTAAATTGATGTCACATTTGTGATGTCTAAATGTTCCAAAATGTTTGCAAAATCTTCTTATTTCCAAAACTTTACATTTCTTACACTTCTAGACATTTTTGTCTTCTTTCACTCATTGTGTCTTTCATTACTCAGGAAATTACTACATTACTCAATAAATCAAGCTGCTGTCAACCACAGAGTTGACTGAAATATAAACTGAAACTCTAAGTTTAATATAGGGTTAACATGAAAGATGATTCTGGATTTGTGCGATAGCTTCACAGATTGAAAGTTGATCACAGGTGTGACGTGTTCTGTTGAAGACTGGATGATTGATATCTGGCTTTCATGGAGATTGTTTTGCACAATAGGAATGAATTTGGTGAGTGGTTCTGAGATTGAAGCCAAAAGATTTATACTTAAAAAGAAGACCATCATTGAGGTGAATAACGTCATTGGGCCATGCTTTTTGGGTAACTTTGTGTCAAAGAATGCTCATACTCATACACCTACACACATTCAATACTGCATCTAGGTTTAAAGTATTAATGAAGTACCTTAACTAATAGTTTTAATTTGGACTTTGTTGATGTATTTTATTACTTAGTGAATGTTATGTATAAGTTGGTTTCTCTGTTGTTCCATCACTTAATAAAGCATGCCTGCATCTAACATTTCTAACTACCAGATGTCTAAATTTCAACAGTATGTTTTTTTTTTCTGTACTGATGACCCTTTTCTCCTGACTTTATTTCCTAGCTGGAGATGGAGAAGATGCAGCTCCAGAGCCTGGAGCAGGAGCACCGCAAGCTGACAGCGCAGCTAAAAGACGAGCGCGAGAAGAACAAGCACATTGTTATGATGCTGGTGCGTGAGTGCAAGCAGCTCGCCACGCGGGTGGTTGAGGAGTCGCAGCGCTTTGATGAGCTCCAGGCTCGTCTGGACGAGGAGAGTCGCACCTCTGGCCGGCTGCAGGAGGAGCTGGGCACAGAGCGGCAGCGTAGCCAACAGATGGAAGCCAAGATGGAAAAGCAGCTGTCAGAGTTTGACACGGAGCGCGAGCAGCTGCGTGCAAGGCTGGGCCGAGAGGAAACTGAGAGTCAAGGCCTGCGGCAGCAGTTGGAGCAACTCAGGACTGAACGGAGCGATGGGAAGGATGGTGTTAAAGTTGCTCCACCTGCTGCTGCTGAAGGGGAACCTGCTGCTACCAACAGTACACCACCCAAACCCAAAGCTTTCACATCTGTGTCTGTTGCCACAGAGGCCATAAGTTCTCGAACAGCATCTTGCCAAACGGACCTGCCCCCCACTGAGGTTGAGGGTTCTAAGAAGACCCCCCTCACTATACCTGTCAAACCAACTCCTGCCAACTATGTGGGCCTTAGCTTGCCAAAAACAGCTGGAAGAGGGATTGCCCACAGCAGCTCAGGAGGACTGGTACAAACAGAAAATGGCTCAGAGGGCCAGGCCCCTCATGGCCTACCTACAGGGGTCAGTCCCCGTGTTCAGGCAGCCCGCTACAAGTTTCAGGAACAAGACCAAAATGGCACTTCATCCCAGAGTCCTCCAGCCCGTGACCTCTCCCCAACCAATCGTGACAACTTTGCAGCCAAGCAACAAGCACGTCACACCGTCACACAGGTCCTGTCTCGCTTCACCAGCCCCCCTGCAGGAGGTCCTGGACCCCTCCGTCCAAGCCTACCCCACTCCGCCTCAGAGGGGGGACCTTTTCCTGGCCGCTTGAGCCACCCTATTGGCCTCAAGTCACCCACAGTGGCCAGGATTGACCGGGGAAACCCTCCCCCCATACCTCCCAAAAAGCCAGGGCTTTCCCAGACTCCCTCTCCTCCCCATCCACCCATCAAGGTGGTGGGGGACAGCAGCCGCTCCCCAGGGACTGGGCTAAAGCCAGCAACACCCCAGCTTCCGCCCAAACCCGCCCTGGACCTGGTCCCAGCCCTGACAGCCTCTCAGGTGGGTGCCTGCCCCCCAACCTGCTCGCCAGGGCCCAGCCAGGGCCCTCAGCAGCAGCTGGCAGCAGCATGTGCAGAGTGCCCCCAAGCCATCAGCCTTGCCATCACTGTCAGTAGCCCTTCCTTCATAAACCCCCCTTCCATCTCCTCCTCCATTAGTGCTCCATGCTCCCGTAGCCCCTGTGCCTCAGCAGGCAGCCCCCTGGCAACAGCATCAGGTAAAGAGGCTTGTTTATCTTTCGCCTCCTTCCATTTCTCACTGCCTCTTTTCTTCAACAGTCTTTCCAAAGTGTTAGGCCAGTTTAGGATAGCACAGATTGGTAATTAGAGAACAGTTAAATTAGTGGAACTATAGACGCAGAAAGCCAAACGGCTCATTGACCAGTTTGTTCCATGTCACTGACTGTCCTTCCTCTCTAAATTCCCTGAAAAGACTCAATGCTGCTCACTAAATTATCTCTCTACTCATCCTTCTAATAAGTCCTTCCCTTTGGACTTCTCTCTTTCACATTGTCACGTTAGCCATGTCAGTATTGCTGACAACAGGAGACGTCAAAATTGAGAAAAATTTCAGGGCAAACTGTATGTCAGGGTGAACTGAGGCAGAACAAAGACTCCTGGTACTCCTGTTTATTCTGATTGGTTTGTCGACCTTCCTATGAGTAACCTGTATCCTCTCTGAAATCCTCTCTGAAGCTGGTGCCAGAGGCTGCTTTCTCCTCCCCTTCCCTTTTTCCACCCCCTGTAGCATGCCCTGATCACTCTTCCACTTCCTGCACTCATTCATTTGTACCACTGACCGTTTGTTATTGGCAGCACACTGAATAATATTCAGTTGTTTCTATTTTAATGTTACCATTTATATTCACTTTGAAATATGCTTTTTAGGGCTACAGTATGTTTGAACTTTGTATGATTAAAGATAATTCCAGTTTCATGTCAGTAGTTTGGGCAATTATTTCTGCCTTAAAACCTGTCTCATTAAGTGGTAATGTGCATTGCCGTGTTGACCTTTGTAATAATTTGTGTTGTGTTCAAACCTGCAAGACTTTATAATCAGAACTTGGAGGTACAAAACTGGAAATATCTTTAAATATACCTGTGAATGTGACCCGATATGTTTGCATTTTTCAAACAGCTGTTTTTCTGCATGCTGATGTATCCTGTTTTCAGATCGAATCACTGCTTTGTCTTTTTATACTGTTTTACAAAAAACAAAATACATGACCATGGGCTCCTATACAGTGGATTACAAAAATATTCACACCCCTTGGCATTTTTTTTAGTTGTCAATAGAAAAAGAAATGATTATAATTCTAAAATAATATAAAACTGTCAAGTGGTGCATTCATATCTATTCATCTCCTCAGAATCAATACTTTGTACTTATTTCTTCAGGACCAAACTGCTGCAGCGCCTTCAGGTTGGATGGTGCTGCTTGTGTCCAACAATCTTTAAATCAAACCAGAGATTCTCAGTTACACTGAGGTCTGGACTTTGACTTTGATTCCAGGACCTTTAACTGGTTCTCCTTAAACTTAAACTAGGTTTGCTTCAGACATGGTGACGTCCTTGAGGACTTAAAAGTTCAATTTTATTTTTATCTGACCATCTTCTCTATATGGTATGCCTGAAATGCCATAATAGGACAAAAAAATAAATATCTGACTATAACACCTTCTTCCACATATTTGGAGAGTCTCCAATGTGTCTTTTGGTTAATTCCAGTCTGCCCTTTTTGTTTGTTTTTTTAAGGCAGTGTTCTGTCCAATCTTTCATGAAGCCCAGCTCTGTGCAGCTTCTAATGGGCCTATGAACAGATCCTCCCATTTCTGTAGAAGAACTGCAGCTCCATCAGGGTTGTCTTTGGCCTCCTGGATGTTTCTCTGATTAATGCCTGCCTTACTTGGTCTGAGTTTTGATAGACTACTCTCTCTTGGCAAGTTTGCTGTGGTGACATCATCTTTCTATTTTCCAATAAAGGATTTAATGGAGCTCTGTGGGATGTTCAGGATTTGGTTTATTTTTTATAAACCAACCCTGATCTGTTTTTCTCCACTACTTTATCTCTTGGTCTCTTTGTCTCTTGTTTGGTGGTGGACCTTACTACTTAGAGGTGTTGAACTGGTGTTGACTCTGGGGCTGTCAGAACAGGTGGCTATATACTGAGATCATTTGACACTTACATTTCTAATAGGTGGATCTTATTGAACTAATTATGTGCCTTCTGAAGGTGATAGCTGGAGCTTCAAAGCAAAAAGGGTAAATACATATGCACACACCGCTTTTAGTTTGTTTTTTTCTAAACTTATTTAAAACATTTGTTTTCCTTCCATTTAACTGTGGTAATCTGTACTACTTCATGTAGGTCCATTATTTACAATCAAATTGAAATTTCATTTAAATTCCAGGTTGTAGGGCAACAAACTTGAATACGATGGAAAGTGAATATTTTTTCAAGCCACTGTGTATACCTTGATTTGATGATGTGTCCATCAGTAAAAATAAAAAAGGATATCTGACAAAGATTTCCAATGCCTCCATATGTTTTAGTAACATTTGGTAGCTCAGTTTGAGACAAAAGAATAATCACATTGTCACTGCAGATCAATATTAAGACTTAATTTATATCAAATTGGTATTGAAACATAAAATATGTCCACTTTTCTGAAATTTATGCATATAACTGCATCATTGAGTTTTTGCAAATCCTATAAATCTGTAGAGTGGTGTGGAAAAGTCTGCTTCTTTTCACATGTATTTATACCAGTTTTGAGGCCTGCTAACAGCCTGTCCCCTCCACCATCACCTGTTCAGGCACAAATTACAAGCTCAGTGGCTGCCATCTTCCTGTCTATGACAATAGATGTTGCTCTTTTTCTTTACTTATTTGCTTTCTTATCTTTTTTGTGAGGCAACGCAAGCACTGAAAATTGCTCACTGTATTTTTCCACCTTAATTCCAGCAGTATCTGACTAAATCGTGATTTTTGCTCTTGCACTACTACAGTGGGTGACTGGTTGTTCTCAAAGATGTCTGTTATCTGTTATCTCACCATTATGTTAATCTGATGCGATCACAGGCTCCATTATCTAAACTACAGCATGCTTGATAAAATGATGAGATTACTGGCATGTTTTACAGAGTTTTTGGGTCAGAGAACATACCAAAACTCACACGAGATGCTTGATCAACATATATTATTGTTTTTGAGCAAATATTTGAGTCAGCTACAAGGAAGTTGCACTTCACCTTTAAAATGGTGAGTTGAATGAATGAGTTTTATGCTAAGTCAAAACCACTTTATCTTTTCTCCAGTTTTTCTGTTTTCCTTTAATATTCCTGTATTTATTCATTTAAGAGCATTCTAACGTAGAGCCACATAGTTCAAATGAGTAGCATCTTTTAAAAAGGTAATATTTGATTTCTCTCCTGCTTTGGTAACCTGCAGTTAGCAAAGGAAACAAATAAAATAAATTGCGTGCTCTTTGGTGTTGACTGTAGTTCATTTTTTGGTAAAGTGAAAGGAATTGGCTTTTTTAAAATTATTCATAAAAACTTGTGGTTTATTTGTGAATCAGATGAGGCTAAGCCATCTTTTAGCAGGTAGATTTAGCTAGCTGAGATTTCAAGTGAGTTAGCTTTAGCAGCATTTAGCTTTACTGTTAATTTACTGTTAATCTATTGTTTCCTTTTAGCTTGCTACAAAAGAGAGTTATAGATGATTTTCATGGCCTCATCAGAAGACGTACTTTAATGAGGATTTCATTAAATGTAGCTGCCTTTAGTAATTTAGCAGTTTGATTTTTGCAAACAGAAGTTAGCTGTTAAGCTGTTTTTGCTAGTTGGCTAAAATTATTTGACCATCTCACAACTTGTTAAAAATAATTCTACATCAAGTGTAAAATCTTTTACTCCAACTTTATAGCATTTAGAAGAAATTAGTGTTTCTGTTTTTAAATGGCTGTTCAAAGAGCACAAGAAGGCTTTTATGAAGAACAAAAGTAGGACTCTTTGTCCTAAAGGTTGTTACATTTGCCAAGTCTGTGCAAGCGTTTGAAAGACGACTGAATCAAGCATCAAAGTTGACAACATAAAGTCATTTGGGTCCAAACATTTTGTTTTTTCTTCTCATTTGTGTATCATTCCTCATTTATGGACACTATGAGAACAGTGTGGTTACTATAAAAGCTTATGCTTGGCCATGTGCAAACCTACGTTTTATTCCTGTGTTTTAGTTCACGTTTTCACTTTTTTTTTTTTTTTTTGCATGTTTCTAAATTGCACAAAACATTCACATTTTAGGAGTAGACTGTATTCGCATGTCACTGCATTCAACATGATTTTTGATCAACTTTTGAATCTTTAGAATAGAAAAAGGTTGGCTTAAACAATGTTTAGCTGCACAACATTGTTTTTTATGTTTTTAGGCTGAACATACCCACTGGTCTTATTTCCACTTCATTAGTCTTTAACTTGTTCAGCCTTCCACCTTCATGAGCATCTGATACAAGAGACTGTCTCATTTAATGTGTATGAAAATCAGATTTGTTCTCTTTCCCTTCCTCCTTTTTACACTCTTGCCCTCTGACTTTTAGCACTTCTAGCGACTTCGTCTCTCTCCTGGTCCTCCTCCTAGTTTAACCTGTGCTTGCTGCTCCTCCTCCTCCCCCCTGCAGGCTGGTGTCCCTCCATAGTCTCCCCTCTAAGTGGCAGTGGGCCTGCTGCCCTGGACAGTAGGCAACATCTGCTCCTCCAAGCTGCTTCCCAGGGAAATGTCACTTTATTGTCAATGCTGCTTAACCAACCAGACTCGACCACCACCTCCACCACCACCTCACCACCACCCATCATCACCTCTACCAGCGCTGTGGAGGACAAGCCCAATCTTCTTGACCCAGACTACCACCTCACCCACAACCAAACCTCTGCCTTGTTTGCTGCTGCTCAGAACGGACAAACAGGTAAATAAACCTTCATCAGCAGTGGTGTGTTTTAAGCCGTTTAAACAAAGAAGAGCTTTACGTTTGGTTAGTTTTTCCAGATTTACTGGAATATTTCTTTAGGTCACCAGAATCTAGGTAGCAGTTTTTTGTTTTTCTCAGGGTTCTCAACTTCCTTGTATGAGTCACAGAGGCACGCAGCCCTGTCTTTTGAGTTTCGAACATGTTGAAAAATTTGTGCAGCAACTTTTCTCTCAGAATAGACACAAAGTTGTCTTGGGTGTCTTCAATGTATCCCTAGAGCTCTAGAGTTGTATTTTGACTCCTGCACAGGAGCTCACCTCTTACAGCAAATATCTGAGGCAAATGTCCAGATCTAAAAACCTTACCGATAATAAAAACTAATCATTAAAAAACTGGTCCACATCTGTCTTCTTTCAAAAGTTTACTTCAGCAGATTGCGGGGGCAGCTGCCAAGGTCGGCACAAATTGAGCCAAGGTGGGCAACAAAATAATCTGCACATCCAAGAATGCAGTTTTGTAAACCGTTCACAAGGAAATAGGCCATGATTTTTTAAAAAACTAGCTGCTTAAAATGTGGCTACAGGGCTTGGAAATCCTCAGAATTCAGTGAGACTGCAACAGAAAATTCACATCTTTTTTTGTAAGGTATGTGCAGTTTTGAGTCACCAACAGTCACAGCCCAAAGGATACCACCTTAACACACAGGAGGTACAACCTTAACACAGGAGTGATAGTGGCTCTTTTCCTGGTACTAGTTAAAAGTCTTTCTGTAGAAAAAAACGGTGCCTAAGTGTCAACTTTTCCTGTTTGCAGACACCAAGTGGTGCCGCTCCTTCAATATACAGTGATGAAATGGATGCCTTCAGTGCCAGAGTGACCATGAAGCAATCATTTGATAACTTTAGCCAGGCTGTTAAACCAGGAAGCTGTCGGCAATCTTTCTCTTTTAGATAGCGAAAGAAGGAGTAGTGCCGTTAGTCGCTCTGTGGCCCATAAAAGTCAAGAGTCCTTTGAAAAAGATATATGACAATATGAGTACTAAATGTCTTCTAAAAGTAGATTTTCCTCCAAAAGATACTGAGTTGTTATTCTTTTTCAGATTAGCTCACAGCAAGTGCTGCAGGGTTGGCTGTCCTGCGAATGAAACAGTCAGATGGAGCGTGTCTGAGATTAAACCGGTGACATTTCTCTTGTAAGAAATATTCGAACCACAAAACCTCCCTGCTACCTGCTCTGTTTTTCCTAGCCAATACTCTCTGCCCAACAGATGTTAAATAACCAGGATTGTGTGTTCGTTTTGGTTTCTTGTTCACATTAAAAATTTGTAATGCATGTTTTTTCAGTTAGACTGATTAGAAGCTTTAGCAAGGATCCTTTGGGTGACACGCTTGAGCTAAAAAGCCAAAAACCCTAAAAGCTGTGTTTTAACTTTAACTTTTAAGTTTCTTAATATTTGCAGTCTTTATGGACTTATAGATGATTAGAACCGATGGACAGATGTGCAGATCATTGCCGGGACTTGCTTGAGCAGTAGTTGGATGGAGATGCAGTGAAGAGTTAAAGGTTCGGTGCTGCTCCTGCTCTTCACATGCACAGCTGTGGAGCCAGTAACCGTGCGAGCTGCGGCTGATCCCATTATGTCGACCGCTGTTAGATGAGAGAGTCAGTCCATCGTGTTAGAGCTGTAACCTCAGCACAGAGTGCATGCTCATTCAGCTGACACACGCAGGTCTATCAGGATGTGCTTCCCTGCTGTGAATTTTAGTAACACTCATTTGTCAGTTGAGGAGCATTGATCCATGAATTGGATTACTGCCTGAGGGCTCACAGGTGGGACACAAACTCACTAACACTCAGGATCAAACAACTCTTTGTATCACTGGTTGCCAAATGTGAAACAGAGATAATGTTTTTGCCCGTGTGTGTTTGTCTGTCAAGTTAACAAAATACCTGATGAACCACTGGACCAACGAGAATAAAACTTTCAGAAAGTAATTATTGGCTGTACATCTACAACTGAAGAACTGTTGGAGTCACCCCATTCAAGATGGCCACCACAGCTAAGCAGCATTAGGTCTAACTCAGCCAATTTTACAGATCTTGAGCTAAAATCTGGTGTAGCTGAGATTTATTTCCAACTTGTACACCTAGCGCTAAAAGATTTCAGGAGATCTATTTTTAAAACTTTGCTATTAACTGTCAACACTTTGTTAGTAGAAGTTTAGTTAGTTGTTAGTTGTCATGACTGCTGGACAGATTTTAATGAACATCTTAGAAAGTTAATCTACAACTGATTAACTTCTCTGCTGGAGACAGAAAAAATGTCTAACTCAGCCAGTTTGACAGCCAGCCAGCTTGGTGTGGTTGTAGCTGAAAGTCTTTGATAATGTGTCTTGCATGAGATTGCACATTTAAAAAAAAAAAAAAATTGATCAGAATGACTACATCCTGGCTTCGTTTCATCATTACACAACTTTAGGTAAAACTCTGGCGTGAAAGGTGGGAGACAATATGCAGTCCCTCAAGAAATGCAATATTTTATTTTGCCAAGTTTTGTCATTTTGTGATCGGACTATTTCTGCTTGTTTATCCACTTCTTCTGACTTTTGGTTTCCAAATTACAGTTTAAACAATTTAATGCTACAGTTCAGCTATTTTGAAGCAGGGTTTCGTGAAAAGGGTATGAACTGTTAATATTTTACCTGCTGTAGATGGCTTTGTGAATGACCTTGATTTGGAGAAGTGAAGTTTAAGTTTGATACGATTTATGAGCTAACAGCTGTTACAAATGTGGCCAAGACCAACGGGGCTGCTGCCCTATTAAAACAACTTCAGTCTACAAAATTTCATAGTGGATAGTATGAACCCTATTTTATCTACCTTCACATCATTTATCAATTTCACATTGTACAAATATTTACATGGAATTCTGGCGTTATTTCTATACCCGAATAGCAGCGGCTAGCTGTAGCACTTCCTTTGCAGCCTGGGATCATTTCCTGCAGGGATATCAGAATATTTCTGTCCTAATGTCTGTGTAATATGAAACTGATAGTGGTCTAAAGGACATGTCCTTTTAACAAAGATAAATAATCACCTCTGTGCCTAAGACTGTGCTGATTTAGGAGTAGACCTGTGAGCACAGTCAGAACTGACAAGATTTATTGAAATTATTTCTCCATTCATTGCATTTAAAGTTTTGATTCCGCATTAAGTACGGGGCGGCTGTGGATCAGTGGTTAGAGCAGTCGTCTTCCAATGAGAGAGTTGTAGGTCCGATTCCTGGCAGGAGTCACATGTTGAAGTGTCCCTGGGCAGGACACTGAAGCCCTCACTGCCTCTGATGTGTGCCTCTGTGGTGTATGACTGTGATCCAAAGCACTGATTAGTCTCTATAGATGATTTGTTCAGATCAGCTTTGTAGAGATGTAGTAGAGTGCTGTATGAATGTGTGTGTGGATGGGTAAATGAGGGCACAGATTGTGTTGTAAAGCACTTTGAGTAACCTGATTGGCTAGAAAGGTGTTGTATAAGTAAAGACCATTTAACTAGTTGAACATTCAGGTTCTTCACAAATCATATAACTTAAAGTGCAATTATGTAAAGATATAAGCTGTTAAAGATATAAAAATGCCAGTTCAGTCATGGAAAGTCCAACTTTTTGTGAATGGTTTGAACTTTGAATGATGTTTCCACTGTGAAGCATGTCTGAGCTAAAGAGCTCCAATAGGGCTGGTTTCTCTTGCTTGTCCAATTGTTTTATGTGTAAATTTTCCATCATTTTTTGCATCATATTACATAGACAATATTAACACATCTACTATGTGTGTTTGATATGATGAATCAAAAGTTGTAGCAAACCATTTCAAATTTAGCCAAACATTTTGGTGTATTTTTGGATTGTTCTTTCTAAAGCTGCAAAACTGTGCAGAAGATTAACAGACAAGCTTCAATGCTTATAGTTAAGGGATTTACAAAAAACATTAAACACAACTTGCAGGATCTGATCAAATAAAGAGGTTAATGTACTTTACAAAGTGCAGCGTCTGTTTATTTGATGTGGAGGTTGCACTGTGTATGTACTGCTTATTGTTCTGATTTTCTGAAGTAGAGCTTTGTGGTGCTCCGTCCCCTCCTCATCTGTCTCTTTCATTCTCTCCATCAGAGTGTGTAAAGCTGTTGCTGTCTTCAGGATTACCTGCTGTTGTCTCAGATGAAAATGGATTCACATCGCTACATTTAGCTGCTGCCTACGGCCACAGCAGGTGAGCGTTGGTTTGTGTGTTGTCGCGTAGACAAGCACAGCTGGAGTCTCCCATGTATAAGCAGTTACAGCTAGGCCAGTGATTTCAAACAGTTATAAGTTTTAGCATAAAAGCAGGCGAAGTCTGCTCTTTAATTTTGCCAACTCAGCTTCAAATGATAGCATTGTTGAATATCTAATAATGTAAAACTGAAGGTAGCCAGGCACCTATTTGGAAGCCACAGGCAGCATTTTCCCATTTCTCAATTAGTCCCATTTTAGAGCGTTGTTCAGTTGTCCTTTTCAGCTTTAAACCAGTAGTTTCTCATCCTCAAACAGTACATCCCATTATTAATTATTAGGAATGATGGGAAGATGTTTTCTTATAGTTTTGCTTCTGATCGCTCACAATAATCTTGGATGTTTTGCCAACATTGAGTCCTGATCTCAGCCAGGCTCTGTCAGCCCCAGAACAGCGAGAGCCAAAAGACCCGATGCCGAGGACCCAGCTTGAGAATGTTCAGTGTTTTAATATCCAATCACCTTGCTATTTATAGTGAGGGATAATCACCCCCTCCCCCCACACACATGCAGCTTATTTGATGGCGCTCACTGGTTTTGTGGTCGTGACTCAAAGGTTGTGTGAGTAGACTGGCTCAGTTTTCCTGATGATCTGAAGTGTAGTTATTCTGCTCCACTAACAGTCACGGGTTGAGTTACAGCCCTGTGCAAAACTCCTAGACAGTGTAACAGACTGTTACACCGTCTATTCTTTTGTCCTCCACTTGACCACTTTCCTTATTTTTAGGCTCGCACTGCACTTTGCTGTCATGGTCGGAGTCTGGACTGAAAATATGTGAAAAAGTAGCCAAAGTTCACTGTAGATGTAAAGCTGAGGGAAAGAAAAGATCTTCAGAAAGCCTGAAGAGCTATTGATCAAAATCATTTGAAAAGATTACAGGATAGTCTGGCTCCCTTGAAGAAAAGATGGAAATAATTTTTGCACAGTACCAACTATCTCCTGAACAGGTGACAAGATAAGCGAAAACATAAACTGGAAATACGAATATGCATAACTATGTCCTAAATCTTTTTGTTTATAAAAAAAAAACAAATAAAAAAAACTAAACCTTTAACACCTGTGCATTAATGTATTAACTTGTGTCTCTGTTTTATATTTGATTTATTTCTTGAATTTCCATGCCTTTTGCTCTTGTTAACATACCTACCTTCCTCCCTCCAGCTGTGTGGAGATCCTGCTGGCTGCAGGAGCTGCTGTGGACCTGGTGGCGGCGGGGGGTCAGACCCCTCTCTTTCTGGCCTGTGAGGCAGGAAGGCTGGACTGCGCCCGGACCCTGCTGAGCGCCGGAGCCGATCGCTCGCTCACCACCGCAGTAAGTCTGTGGCACACTGGCCTCCAGCTGGAAACCCTGTGATGATGCCAGATGTTTTTTGTGTCAGTCAACGTTCACACTGTTGTTTTCCTGTTTGGAGTTTCTTCCTTACATTTTTAGGAGTCAAACTAGTAATGCATACTTTGCACTATTTTAACCAGCCATATTTCAAAAACATTCAGCTCGATCGTGAATAGGGGATTACGATTTTGTTTTTGTAACTTTTAGACCTTTCAAAATATGTAACTTTATTTAAAAAGTAAATTAGATCTTTTGAATTCCTCCAGAAACCTTGTTCTTTTGAAAAGCTGCTTTAGCATACTTGCTCTATTTTTGTTTTTTAAGCTACTTCTAGCTTATTGCTACTGTTTTGCTTTTTTTTAGCTTTTAGATACTGTTCTGCTACTTTTAGCTACTGTTTTGCTTATTTTTGTTTTATTCGTTTCAGTTTTAGTGTTCACGTTTGCTAATTTTAGCATCTGATTTTATCTTTAGCACGTTTTGCTCATTTTTGCTACTATTCTGCTGCTTTTAGTTTGTGTTCTGCTTATTTCAGCCTCTGTTCTGCTTGTTTTAACTTCAATAACGTCTTCAGCAAAGTCATTCCACACTCAGCATTTTTGCAGAAAATGTCATTTCTCTAATAATAATTTGGCACAAAGAGGAAAAACTACATCCTTCATGGTGGATGAGTCAGTTCATCTGGGTTTAAGTTCTGTTTGAGTTGTAGCTGTTTCTTTTTCAGTTTGTTCAACTACTTCAGTGTGAACTTTAAAACTGAAAGCGCCATTCTCCCACAGTTTGTCACTCATTAGTAACACTCTTCTTTGTCTCACACTCAGCTCGCTTCACATGAAGGATGTAGGTACTCTCAGGGTCACTGAACAGTGTGAGCCCATTGATGTGCAGGCTTCCCAGGTTTCCATGGTAACCACGGGAGCCTCTGATTTGCCATGGGATCATGAGATGAACCCCTATATTTAGTTCCTGGCCTTGTTCTACATTTAGCCTATTTTTCCTGCTGAACATCTAACCTCCTGAGCACAGCACAGGTATTTTGAGCCAGCAAAAATATTGGCCAGTTTATTAGGTCAAAAATAAAAGAAATAACAGCTGAGAGGTGATCAGATCTTGATTAACAGTACAGTTTGATTATGGAGTACAGTCGGAGCTACATTTAGTAACTCTGTAGTCCATAATCAAACTGTAAGTAAGGTTTAATTTAGTTTTAAATCTTTTAAAATAATAATTACCTACATTTTAATTAAACAAATATTAATATCTAAACCAATTGTTACAGATGGTCAAATTTAGTTAAAAAGCAGGTTTTTGTC
>JAOXNZ010000064.1:123448-137435 GCA_028566095.1 Kryptolebias brasiliensis | reverse complement strand
CACCTAGGGACAATTTTAAGAGTTACCAATTAACCTAACATGCATGTTTTTGGTCTGTGGGAGGAAACCGGAGAACCCGGAGTAAATTAAAAACATTACTTTATAATGTTTACTTTATAATGCAACTTTAGTTACTTTCACATATTCCTGACTATGTTTTCCAATTAGTGCCAGAAGCACTGAATCTGTAAGGTTGTAGGTGACACTAAAACAAAACTAAAATCATGGCAGTACCTCACAAAGGAGTGAAAGAGGACCTTTCATCCAGCATTTTATTTTATGTGGAGACCTAATCACAATTTAAAAACCACTTGTCTAAGCTTTCAAAATTTCCTAATAAAATTTTTCAAATGGGACAAAAAAATCTTTAGATACGCCTCATTCACTTCTTTTTTTAAAAAAAGAGAAATATTTTAAACAACAGAATATTTTTTAGTCCGACACACAGATGAGGGACACTTGACCTTACCTGATTAATAAAATAAGGCATGTCCGTATGATCACAGATGTGTTATCAATGTTCTTTCCACATAAAAAGCACAAACCACAGATGGAGTAACTACATGAAGGATGTCACAATTGGAGACAAGCTAAATAGTAATATTGACAGTAAAAACAGACACCCAGACCAACAAGGATAAAGTGATTTAAAAGGTTTATCCTGAATAAAACAACTTCCTACCTTTTTAATTGTAGATTCTGCTGTTCCAATGGGAGCGCAAAGGGGACCAAGTTAACAGGTTTAACAGCTTGTAAAATAAGGCAGTAAAAAAAAAAACAAAAAAAACAAACACCTGTGTCTCATTGTGAACAAAAGGTGGACAGAAGAGACTAGAGGCAAAAGATATGTTTACAGAGGAAGACCACCCACAGTCACCTGTCTGCTGCTTCAGGGCAAAAGAATTACAGTCACAAGCCCACTGACCACCTCAACACTGACTGAACAATCAGCTCCATGTTTGTTTTCTGTCAGGGGTACCTTCAAAATATCCTCATATTTAGTCTTCATTTGTTTGTCATATCAGACAAGAAACATTTTATTTATTTATTCAAGTATAAAAAGGCTAATACAAGAGCTAAAGCAGTGTTGTTTTTTAACATCTTAGAAAAACAATTTTTAAATTGCATCTATAACCATTTTATTGGTAGCTGCCTGTTGCAGAAACCCAATTTGTTATACAGCTGCACAATGTATCCTAAATGTATTAGCATTGCAATATCAACAATGCAAACAAATTAAATAAATTGCAGACACACACTGTATGTCAAAATTATATATATACTATATGGCATTCGGATGGACCTCCACTCACTTAGCCTGTATCTCACTTGGCTGAAATTGTTAGAGACTAGCTGGTAATTAAAATTTGTGAGAAAAAGATGAAATTTCAGTTGCAGTCTCACTGAATTCTGAGTGTTTGTCACCAAGCCACCAACAGCCTGTGTGGACGTGTCTTGAGCAATCAAATTATTAAAATCATGATCTATTTTTGTGTTTATGGCTTACAAAACTGTATTAGTGGACGTGCACATTATTTTGTTTCCAACTGTTGCTCACTTCATACCCACCTTGTCTTGCTGCATTCACTTCCAAACACCTGAAATGAGAATCTGTGGCTCTTGTGTATTTACACTCCGATTGTAGGCATTGGAGAGAAAAAAAAGGCTTATAATTCCTGCAATAATTAATGCACCCCCAGACATTTAAAGATCTGATATTGCTCAATCATCAAATCCTTTTGTAAAAGAGAGAGACGCATCCTTAATACTTTGGGTTTAATTAATAGACAGTAAAGCATTTGTATAGTTTGAACAGCCACAATGGCTTAACCAAGCAATAATAAAAGAGAAATAATATGAGTGGTAGTATTAAGTGGAATTACCTCTTCTAGCTGGCAGGCCTTGATAATAGAGGTGTAGCGGTATTCGTCGTAGGTCAAACCAAACAAGATGTTCTCACGAATGGTCCCTGGCATGATCCACGAAGTCTGTGATGAATAAGAAATCCGCCCGCTGTGTCTGACTTTACCCTCTGATGGGACCAACTCTCCCAGGATCATCATGAGCAGGGAACTCTGAAGGACACAGAAAAAGCATGGACACATTTAGGTCAAATCTCATTTTTAAGTGTAACCCCTGCCCTTAACCCTTGCCCCCCTTTTTGGATTCACAAAGGTTAGAAGTTAATTTACTCCACTAAAAAATGGGACACCCCTTCAGGAAAGTCTTTTTTTTTCCCATTAACAGGCACAACGTCAATATGCCTATATGCGTTGTGACTAGCTTTCAACAGGCTTTAACATATAGCTTTATTTTATGCTTGTTAAAGAAGATCTCCAGAAAAATACCACAAGTAATACATCAAACTCAGTATCACAATGATTATTGTGACAAAACAATGTCTAACTGAGAAATCTTTATTTAAAGGGTGAGGTAGCTCTACCCCTCATCATTCCCCAATATCACAAAATGAACTGAAACAGCCCTACCCCATGATATAAAGTTAGAGGGAAGGGGTGAACTTCAAGATGTGAACTATATTCTTATCACACCTAGTTATCAGCAAAAATGTATAATATTTGGTTGTAAAGCTCAACAATGGCCATTTTTCAGATTAGGTCTAACAGCCATAAGCACTCATATTTTCTTTTTTAATACGAAATATTTCTTCACTCTACCTTTCCTGAGCCAGTAGATCCAGCCACTGCAAGCATCGTGCCTTTTTCCAGGCACAGGCTGATGTTTCTGAGGACAGGTGTGACGTACAAGTTGGTGAAAAAGAGTCCGCTGTCTCCGTTCAGGTGTCCGTTGTTTTTGTTCTCCAGCTTGATCTTCTCAAAGAGCTCAACAATCCCCTGCAGAGAAATGAAGAGTCTAAGGACCCAACTACACGACCCTGGATATTAAAAAAATGTTCTCAGTCCACAGAACTTAAATAGAATTGCTGAAATACCCATACTGGTAGCAAAAATTGCCTGTACTAACAACATATAAAAATATGAAAAAATAACTATTAGCTTAATTAAAGATTCTCTCAAAACTCTTTTTTTTCTTTATTATTACACCGTTTATTATTTCCTCTTACTTATTAACTATTAAGCACACAATCACAATTTAATGGTGACAGGATCAGGATAACCTGAGGCAGACAAAAAAAAAAAAAGAAAAAGAGAAAGATCAAAATGGTTTCATTGTTGTTTTGGTTTGTAGAGCACAAAGTGCACCGGGCACGTGCAAAATACGCAGCTAAGTCATTATTTTTGAAAAGGTCTGTATTTTGAATACATGTGAATACACCAAAAACAGATTTTTTTTAAAGATCTCTGTTTTTCTCACAAAAGGGTCTGTGTGTGGACGGGTGGTGCACTGTAGAAAAAAAAAAATCAGAAGTATATTTTATTCAACAGAATTTAAAATAAAATAAAACAACAAACATCTTACTGACACATTTTCGGATTGTTTCATCTATTTTAATTTTGTTATAATTATTTACTTTTAATTAATAATTGTATCCCTTATTGGTTTATATCATTCTTGGTGTGTATGTATAAGTGTGTATCACTTGTATTTTTAATTTTGTTTACATAACTCCTTATTTCAGGGCTTACTGTGTGTGTCCATCATGCTGTGTTTATTAACAGTGACATCAGGCCAAACTCCTGGGAGAAACAAGATTTTTCAAAGAAAGAAGCAAACTTGACGTCTCACAATGGTCTTATTTCAACTCACCTGTCACCAAGTACCATCAGTACAGATAAATGGGTGATGCAGCACACGGTAAAAAAAAAAAAAGGAACCCTTCATGATTTGCTGGCTTATTCAATGACCTTTGTGGCATTTTATGGGTCACTGTTCCTGTAATGCCAGCGTTGGCCCTGACTTGTTCAGGTTTGTCTGTGTGATTCTTATTCTAACAAGCTGACGTACAAGCTATTTGCAGAAAAGAAAGGCAGCAGCCCCCTCCGCAAATGTGTGCAAATGGCACATTCCAAGAAGAGGAGAAGGCAAGAAGAGATTTTGGGAATTAGGTGATGAACGCAGAGTCTCAAGGGGAGATTCAGAATGTTCTCAGCAAACTATGGTGTCAACACCAGGTTAATTAATTATGCAACTGAGGGGAAAAAAGCCCTGGTGGATGCTCATTTTCTCACGGTATTGGGTGGTGAATGAATCACACCTATTAGACTAGGTTTACAGCCTTTGCCTATAGATAATAAATTACTATCCTCTCTCAGTGACTGTGAGGAATTAACTTTTATACCTGTACTGGATTTAAGGATTACCTTCTGCAAACATACCATTTCAATATGATGGTACAACACGCAAAAATATACTACAGCACAATAGGAGTTTTAGGTCTTGTGTTGAACTGAGTTAGATAGTATCTTAAAACTCAAATTCACACATATAAGGCAGATGTATCTTTAAAACAATCATACCTTTGTGTTTAGTAACAGTAAAATGCACACATTTGTTATGATCACCTATAAATTACACTGTTAGGATCATTCTGCATTCAAAATTTCTTATTGTAGCTTTGTATTAAAGTTCAGATGGAACATTATTATTGATGTGTCTGAGTAATTTTCTATGCGGTCCAATTTAAGTTTTGTGTCACTGCTTTTTGATGAGTATGACAACAGCAGCAGACAGACAAGCTTTTAGAGGGATTTAAAAGCCTAACTAAAAAAAGAAGTGAATGAAAATCCCAAAGTTAGAAAGGCCTGGGTTGCTAAAAAAAACAGATATATGTAGTTTCCTTGAAACAGGATTTGTAGTTATGATGAGTAACAGTGATCTGATCCGAAGATTTATTTAGTTTTGACATACAAAGACAAACAAACCTCATCCCAGGATGCAGACACATTGACAAGCTCCAGTCCAACAGCAGTCAGGTTGTACTCCAGCATTCTGTACTCTTCCTTCAACAAGAAATCCTACAGAGAAAAAGAAGTTGGGGGTGTGAGGGAAACACATTTAGATAACATATTCTGAGAATGACTGTTGTTTCAGATTCATGCTCCTTTACATCTAAGACATAAACACGTGCAACCACTATCAACCATTTTAGATAAATATCACATTTATTGCAGGCCAATATAATGTTAGGATTGTGCATCTCTGGTCTGCTGTTGATACAGTATGTAACTTGCCACACTGCCAATATTACAATACATTAAAGACAAGTAAACAAAAAACAATGTCACACAATAAGATTTAATTCTCAATTATGATGCAGTGTCACAATACAGTTCTGAGATATGGCTACAAAGACGAGCCCCTCTTTAGAACATTAATAGCTGTTCATAAATCATCAATTAAACCAGACAGATCCAACAACAATGTGCTTACATGAATTAAAGGTCCAGTATTCCTTGAAGGAATGGCTATTTCTCACTGCCTTTCATTCCAGAGTTTTAGACTAAAATCATCTTATGTTGAGAAAGTTATACTCGCTTTGGTCAAACCTTGTAAATGACAATATGCACAACCTCATGCAAGATCTAATGAAATGCATTAGTTCTCAAAATATGTGTTGGGGATGACTCAGCTATGACCACATAAATTTTTAGCTCAGTATCTGTAAAATCAGCTGAGATATATCCATTCTATGTTCCCAAATGTCAGTTGGGTGTGGCAGCCATCTTGAATTAGGTTGACTCCAAAAACTAATTAATTGTAGATGTACACTCAATGATTACTCTCTGAAAGTTTCATTAAAATCCATCAAGTGGTTCATGAGACATTTTGCTAAAAGACAGAGTTGACTTAAATAGTTAATGCCAAAGTTTTAAAAACAAATATTGCGCAGTCAAATAGGGCTAAATTATTTGTGACTCTCAGCTACTACAACACAAAATTTTAGTTCAATACCTGCAAAATTAACAGTGTTAAAAGCCATCTTTGTGTTTGATAAAATCTTGAGGCTCAGAGACTTAACAACTGGTTGATTCGCTCTCTATTCAATTCATGCTCTACTTTAAGTTTTTTTTTACTTGTTAGAAATATTAGTTGATTCACACAATCAGAGTGTTGTACTGTATGTGTCATACTGCTGGAGTGCTGGTGAGCATCTGTATGAACAGGTGCTCACTGCACATCTCCTGCTCAAAAGTATGCATTGCCAGTGAGAAAATAATACTGCTACACAGCATGAACAGCGCCAGAAGAGAAGCTATTTAGGACATTCATTCTTCATATACAACTGCAACAACACAGAGTCAACTTTTCTGCTTTACTTCTAAGCTGATGCCTTAAAAACAAACAAAAAAATCTTCTTGCAGGCCTATATCTAATGATTAAAAATGGGTTTTTTTTGGATTGTGCATCTATTCATGGCTCCTCTACCGAGGCACTCATGTTGTGCATGTGCGTGCCCTTGAATGAGTAAAAATCAGCTAATCTTCACATTCCCATTAACTGGCTGAAATCTGAGAGGCCTTCCAGGGAAGTAAGAACAGGATGCCTCAAATGTGGCGTCAGGTCTTAGAAACCCAGTGCAGAAGCTTTGTAAGAGTACGAGAAAAAGGCCTGTTGGGTAGAATCTGAAACTGATTTCACAAATGTACCAACTGTACATACATACATACATCAGTTGGTACCAAATGAAATGCACCAACTGAGGTAACAGACAGACACAAACAAATTAGTTTGTACCCAATTGTTACCCAAAGTAATAAAAAGAAAAAAGTACTAAAAATCGACAAATGAAAATCAGTTATTGCTTTTAAATTTTGGTTCAACAGAATTATTTAAAAAACAAACTAATAAACCTGGCCTTGACAAAAAGGATAATTAACTAATTAATACTTTGTTTCCCAAACTTTTAAGGCGATCACTGCAATCAAGTGATTTCTGTCCGTCTCTCTGAGACTTCAGCTCCTGTCCACAGGTATTTTGTCCCACTCCTCATGAACAAACTGTTCCACCTGTCTCAGGTTTGAAGGGTTCCTTCTCCTGGTGTTTCAGCTCCTTCCACAGATGTTCAACAGGATTTAGATCAGGGCTCAGAAGGCCACTTCAGAACAGTCCAATGTTTGGTTCTGAGCCATTCTTTGTGATTTAGCTGTGTGTTTTAGGTCATTATCCTGTTGGAGGACCCATGACTTGCAACTGAGACCGAGCTTTCTGACACAGAGCAGCACATTTGGCTTCAGAATGTCTTGATAGTCTTCAGATTGAACAAATTCAACACACCCTGTGTCAGATGCAGCAAAGCAGTTCCACACCTCCTTTATGTTTCACTGTAGGTACAGGGTTCTTTGTTTTATGTTTGGGTCTGTGAACATTTGCATTTTAGCAAATCTCATTCTTGCTTTTTAACAATTTGGTGTCTTCCATTAAGTCCACTTTGAAACAGTATCTGATGTTGTCATCTGACACTGATGACCTTTGACCTTGGAGTTCACCTCTAATCTCTTTGGAAGTTGTTTTTGGACTCTTTGGTTACCATCTGTATTATCTGTCTCTTCAACTTGTCATCAGTTTTCCTCTTGCAGCCACATCCAGAGAGGTTGTCTCCAGTCCTGTGGACCTTAAACTTGTGAATAATCTGTGCAGCTGTAGTCAGAGGAACATCCAGCTGCTTGGAGATGGTCTTATAGTCTTTATCTCTAACATGCTGCTCAATCATTTTCTCTCTGAGCTCCTGAGACAACTCTGTCCTCAGCTTTCTGTGCTCCATGTTCAATGTGTTACACACCATGATACCAAACAGCACAGTGACTACTTTTCATCTTTTAAACAGGCAGACTGACTGATTACAAGACTGAAGACACCTGTGATGCTGATTACAGGACACACCTTAGTTTAACATGTCCTTGTGGACAAATTAGATTTAGTCTTTTCTAGAGGTGTCATCCTTTTTGTCAAGGACAGTTTCATTGGTTTGTTTTTTAAAATAGTTCTGTTGAATCAAAATTCTAAATCAACGACATTAGGTGATTTTTAGTTATTTTTTTATTTTGTTACTTTGGTCAGCTTCAAGTTATTTCAGTGAACTTTGTGGGATTTTCTTTCTTTAATGAAAATGTACAAACAAATTAGTCACATCTGTATTTAATTGATCCACCTACCTCAATCTTTTTGACTAGTGCCAGCGTGTCGTACCACATTTGGATGGATCCTGGCAGTTGGCGGGTAAGTGTCATACGTAGCACTATGCAGTAGGAGGCTGTGGTGAAAATACGACGCAGGATAATGCCTTTGCTGAGTGCATGTGGCACAATGGCAGAGATGATAACTAAGATGGCAGAGAAAAAGTATGAGGCACTGTAGAAATACCGCAGAGACCCAATCTTCCTTGTCAGCGTCATTTCATCTCTGCGGAGACAAAGGATCAAAGGAGTAAAACAGAAAATCAAATAAATGCAAAAAATTACTTTGTTTACATGCTAAACATACATAACTGTTCATATTAAAAGCAGCCAAGAAATGTTGAATAATGTATATATTTATTTCAGTCTTTCGTGCTCTTTTGTGAAACAACACAATGATACTACAGGTAATAGGATCCTGACAAACAGTGACTTTTGTTTTTTGAAATTGCCACTTGAATGTCTGGTGAATTTGAGGTATGAAGAGCAAGGCTGATCATATTAATTTATTTATTTTTAAAGAAAGAACATAAGAGAGATAAGGGCTGCGTTAAAAATGCTTGGGTGAACCAATCATGAACACAAAGAGGCAACTTAAAACTTGTGCCTTAAATGCTGATTTCATTTTGCTCAGAAGACAGAAGTCTGATCTGGGAATGATGTCACATTCATCTTAACCTTGTTCCAGTTGTAATTAGAAGAACCAGTAGGGTTTTCTAGTTACAAGTCAAAGATTTTAATTTAAGGGGCTGTTCTAGTTAATTTTTTCCTGCCTTGGAAATCGGAAATTCTTTCTTCCAAATAAAAAAGGGAACCACCACAGTACCACTATCAATAGGTTCAAATTAATCTTTTTTTTCCCAAAAGACTTTGATTCAGAAAACATTTACTTATTCTACAAACTATTATCTCAAATATCTGTAAACCTACTAGAAGTGTCAAAATAAAGTATGCTGAGACAAACAGTTCATCCTGAGGTTCCCTCACTGGTGACCTCACAGTTTCCAATTTCTGTGCACTTTCTAAAACAATTTTAGAGTTTATTGGAATTTGCACACCAAAATAATTGTCCATTTTATTTAAATTGTTTATCAAAGGAAGATAATACAATGATGTAATCATTTTGTTGTTGTCTTATTGTGGTTATTTCTGGCTGTTTGATTTTAGCCATGTGTTTGATAATAGGGTTGTACACCTCTGGTTTGTGGCTAATATGACACGTATCATACACTGTCAACAATTCAATTCACTAAAGATACATGGGCAGGAAAAACCAAGACGATGATTCTTTAATCACAAGACGATGTGAATCAATATAAGTTTGAACACTTGATATTTAATGTAATAAATGTCAGATATTGAGACTAATTACATACTGTCTAATAAAAAATGGTTGCTCACAAGCAGGTCTTGTTTTCAAATTACTGAACAGTTTCATAAAACCTGACTCACAATTAATAAATATTTGACAAAAATAAGGCTTAGAGCTAAATAAATAAACTTGCCAGCAGCAGATATGTTTAATACAAGATATACCTCAGCATTGAGCAGCAAAATGTATTTTCTACATCATAAAGAATAAAGCACAAGTTAACATTTTTTCTCTAGATTATTAGTTGATTCACATTGCTTTAAACACACTTTCAGAGTGTTGAATCTGTACACAAACATAACCACACTTTAAAGCTGAACTGAAAAGCAAGGCAAATGGAGAGGAGGCGTCGCCACAGAGAAGGAGACCAGAAACAGGAAGTTTCACTTCAAACGTGACGTGAACGCGCTCTGTCATAAAAGGTAGGAGCTGCTTACAGGCCGACAGCCTGAGATCAGTTTGTGATTCAGAGCAGAGCAGTTATTGATGAAAAAATATAGACAATCCATGTGTGATTAAACAAATGTTATAGTCTGAAACTGCAGTTGATTAGTTTACTCTGGTGTGAGAGTTCATAAACGCTACTCTGAAGCGCGCTCACGATGTTTACAAGTTAGCATCCGGTTAGCAACATTAGCTCTCTCCTGCCATCTTTATGTTGATTTGCAGTGTCGTGTACTGATGTCATGACAATGATCGGTTCTCATCGTTCCACGTTCCCAACTGCGTCATTATGTGCGTTGTTTCGATGATCACCAGGACCATGACGGTCCTTTAAGTTCACCTTTAACTTTCTGTCACTTTTGTTATAGTGGATGCCTGTGTATCAAACAAACCTGCTGCTGAGTTTTAATTATTAAACACACTGAATTTTTTTTGTACAGACCAAAACTACATGGGTACACGGCTGCTCTACCAATGCAGTCACATTGTGCCTGTGTTTTACCATGAATTGGTATGAATCAGTTAATCGTCACATCCATAGTTGAGACCATAGATTAACTATCAAAGACTTTTGAGTGTATTTTCTGCTCCTATTTATCTTTTTGCTCATTGCTAAAACATCTCGATCCTCTAAATACAGCCTCTAGCCAATATATCTCTAATGAGCCAAATATACTGAATGAAACTATATTTCTAACTTTTTAAAGTGTTTCTAAAGGGCAGCTTGAATAAGCTCAGCTCCAATAGTCTCAGGAAAACCGTTAGAAAATTGTTGGTTGCATTAACATGATACGTGTGTGTTTCTCTCAATAACATGCTCTTTTACAGAAAAAAACCTTTTAATCAATATTTCCATATTGAATCAGTGACAACAAAAGTGGTCATCTCTTCTGCATCACTGCTATTAAAGAGATCTTAATCATTACAATACCTGCCTTTCTGATGACTCAAGAACTTTTTTCTTTTATTGGAACGATCAGTTGCTACACAGTTAGCATGAAAATAAGAATAAAGTAAAAAGAAAGTTAAAAAATAATATATAGTATTATCTGTTCATCAAAAGTGTATATAAATATAACCAATAGATGGCAAATATTAGTATGTGGTAAACGCTTACTGTCTGATGTTCTTAATGATGGTCTCCATCACCTCCTCCCAGCCATACGCCTTCACAGAGTGAATGTTCTCCACAATCTCTGAGGTCAGAGCTAGGCGGCGACTGATCAGTCCTGCTCGCTTAACCCTGTTTACAGCAGGAAACACAAAAACAGTTTTGTTTTTTAACAGATCTTTGCATGTACAGTATATATGTTCCATATTGTAGATATGTGTGGTCATGTCTCCCCACCGGTGAGGTCCCATCTTCATGGAGAGCCAGGCCTGGACGATGCCCAGTAGAGTCAGAGCTGCTAGAGCACATAAACCATTCACATCGATCAGCTCCCAGATTAAACCAGTACACAGGATACACTGCAGAGGGGTGATCCAGATAAAGTGTGCTAGACCCAGGCTCTGGAATACACAAATACACACACATACAGAGGACATAAAGATGATTACACAATGAAACTCTCATGCGACTTTTATGATCAAGGTAATCATGTGAAAACTTCATAAAATGGATATAACAACTGGGAAAATAATCCCAAAAAGGAAATATTCTGTTAGTCTAGAGGAGACCAAGAACTTAAAGATCTGTGTTGATGGACATTCAGCACAATAAATCTCCTCAATTAACCAACTTCGTCTAATGTAACAGAGTCTAGAAATGAAAGAATATCAAGAAAACAAAGGTAAGATGTGTTTTAGTAAAAACAAACATTAGAAATAAAGTGGTTATAAAAGGGCAATTTAGCAAATAACTTATATAAGCTATAAGATATACAAGTACAATTTATTTTTAAAAAATTTATTAAAACCAAGGTTGACAAGATTATGATTGGAACTTATAAAGGCAGCAGCTCTGGTGATACTGTGTTTCTCTTTGTTTTTCCATTTTTTTTGTTCTGTTCTTTATTTTCTACTGATATTTCCTTTGATGTTATACTGAATTTTTAACCCCTTAACACTCCAACTAAGAAATCCAAGGAGCCTGGAAAAGACATACCCAAATTAAATTAGCTGCTGTTCTTAAACCTTTTGAGGAACAAACCAAAGATTGGGCTCCATGTGAAGTTAACACTGAATTTTTACCTCAGCAGTCAAAGTGATTGTAACTTTAACCAATTTGTAGTTATTGAAGTTGAAACACACAGAAGTCAAGTGTTTCTTTCTTCCCTAGATTTTTCTCTTTTTTTATCATGTTACGGCACATGGAGGAAGGGTGTTGAGGACGGGGAAACCAAATGAGGCTGTAGAATCAAGTCTTATCTGTTTTGAGTTCAAATACTAAAACAACAGCACAAAAAAATCACTATTCTGGACATGTTTTCGTGAGGGAAAGTCCAGGCCGTATCCAAACTGTGCCAAATGGATATGCCACTTCAGAAAGCTATAACTCCTGTATGCTTCAACATACAGGCCTCAGTGAGGGCTCTAATGAAAGGTGACGTCAAGAGGAATCCGGTTCTGTAACTGAAGTCTCTGTCAACATGATTTATTACAGTAGAGGTTGCATAAACACAATAAGTTGCTTATTTTCCTATTGTGCATCATAAAAAATGTTTCAAAACAAGTTCAATTTGTCAAAATGTGTATTTACTGAGAAAATAGCGCTTATTTTTGTGAGCTACCTGGCTCATAACTCAAATGAGCTTGAAGTGCTGATGAGAAGACAGCGAACATATTGGAACGGTGGTGTTTTTTCAGAGACATGGGTGTGAGATTGTTTGTTATTTTAATGTATATGTCTTTAAAAATATGGATATTGTTCTCTTAGCTGTAAGTTTTTATCCATATTAATTGAGAGTCAAGAGAGTGCCATTTTGGTTTGACATTATCGGTTGCTACCAAGGTACAAACAACCCAACACATCCAAATCGACTGCTGCAGACCACAGCCACACCTCTCTCTGTTACAGTTCAGACTTTCCAAAGGTTTGTCTGTATCTTCTGCATTAATACAGTTTTTGTTGTTGTTGATGATGATGTTTGAAAGATTATTCAGTTTCCATATCTGCTTTGTCCTCTAAAGGTCACTTCAATTTATTTTATTAAGTTGCCTCTGTAGATGATTTACTACTTTTTTCACTTTTAGGTACTCAGAATAATGTTTAACATCTACAAATCAATCTGACTGAAAGAGTATCATACTCAAACAGCACATGTTTTCATTCAAATCTTTAAAGTTGGTGGTCATTTAGCTCAGGAAGATCACAAAACATGGTGGAATAAATGGGATACAGACTGGTTAGGGTTTTTAAATCAAATCCCTAGAAGAGGATACTGTCTAAAGCACTCTACAACAAAGCAAAGCAAGATTAGTGAGTTCAGAAGAAACAGGAACCTAACAACTGCCTGTTTGTCAAACCTTTTCTCACGATTAAAATGTGATGAATACGACAGTACAATATGACATTTTATGTTTTAATTATCAGGTGAGAAATGTAATTACGAGTTGATAAATCCTGCTTTCCTGTACCCTACCTGCTACAGTGCCTATAAAAATTGGATGTTTTATGCTGTTATTGCTGTTATAAATTATACAGACCATGTAAATTGGCCTTCTTTACAAAAACATACAAAAAAACAAACAAAAAACTTCTTCACTGTCAAAGTGAAATCAAATTTCTACAGACTAACACTAATGTAAAATGTAAAATAAATAATTGCATAAATGTTCAGCCCCTTTAAAATGACTCTTCTAATTTAAGTCAGAGAAAAGATTTTTGATAAGTACTTGTACTTTACAGTCAGGGGATGGATACAAAAAGATTTCCAAGGCCCTAAACATCCCCAGGAGTTCTGTAAAATCCATAATCAAAAAGTGGAAGGAATATGGGACATGTGTAAATCTACCAAGAGCAGGACGTCTTCACAAACTGAGTGACTGTGAGGAACGAGAATAGTGAGAGAGACCACCAAGACACCTGTGAGCTCTCTGAAGGAGTTCAGAGCTTCAGCAGGTGAGATGGGAG
>JAOXNZ010000059.1:6120-16235 GCA_028566095.1 Kryptolebias brasiliensis | reverse complement strand
GAGGAGGAGGAGGAGGTGGGGGGGAGAAGGAGGAGTGGGAGGAGGAGGAGGAGAAGGAGGAGGAGGAGGAGGAGGAGGAGGAGGTGGGGGAGGTGAAAGAGGACACAGCTCAAGAGATCTTTCTCACTTCTCTGTTGCTCCAACCCGATAAGAAACGAGGAGAATTAAGAGGCCAAAGTCAGCAGAGTGCTAATGGAGGCTGTGATTGTGATGATAATTCTGTTATAATTATAGGAGACAATGTGCCGCGCGAAGGAGAGACAAGAATATAAAGAAGAGAAGAAGAAAAGACAGTCAGAGAAGAAAGACAGCAGCAGTACCTCTCTGTTTGAAGAAAGACTCATGAAAACACAAAGAGCTGCAGCTCAAAGAGGTCTCTTTTAAATGTGCCTCCTTCTGTCGTCACCTGAGCTCTTTTTCTTGACCTTGTTTGAAAACAACAAGAGTTCAGGTGAAGAAAACAGAAGCTCACTGCAAACAGAAGCCAACACTCAGCTGGGAGGTTCTGCAGAGGTTCCACAAACTTGAAGGAATGCATGTCGCCCGCCATCACATCAGAGGATGTGTTGACTCTCAGCTACTACCTGAGATGTCAGCTCAAGTGTTTTATATAAATGTGACTCCCCTGTGTTTTTAGAGAACACTCACCAAATCTGAAGCTGACGTCTAAAACGCCAAAGGGGTCGACTTTTATCCAAGATGGCCGACTTCCTGTTGCGTTTAGGCTAAACATGCCAGAAAGTGTTTGGTAGCTCTGGTGTGAAGAACGTGTGGACCTGGTTTCATGTCCAGACATGGAACCGCTTGGTGGGGGCAGGTATTTAAGGTGTTGGGCCACGCCCACTTTTAAATCTAATAAATGATTTTTTCTATGTTTGTTTGCGTTTCCCTGGCCTCTTATTCAGGTTCAGGCTTGTTATCTTGAAAAGGACAGAAGAAGGATGAAAACTTTCATCTCAATAAGCCTTCGATGCTGAGTCAGCATTAAATCTGCTTTCCTGTTTTTTATTTATAGTCTAAATACTTCTGCAGACTTTGTGCTATTTTTATTTAATTTTTATTTTTAAAATATCAAAACATTCAGCTCATTCCAGAGATGGTTCAGCAGATTTCAGTCCTCATTCATGCTTGTCAGTAAATGCTAGTTCTCAGTTTACTGGTTGATTTAACCTGTAATTCAGCTGAAAGGGGTTCATTGTTTCTTGCTGTAAGATGAACCCAACCTTCAGACGTCCGTCTCTTATTCGGCTTTAAGGAAACAAACAACAAACACCACGCTGCTCCGCTCGCTCTCTGAACGTGTCTCCTGTTCCTGTGGGAGCAGATTTTCTGTCTCGCTCGTAAAGAAATAACACACTTAGTTTACTGCGTGAACGTCTATCTCTGCTGCAATCAGACGTGTCTCTGGGGAGATGCTGATCTGCAGCACCCCCCCACACACACACACAACACACACCCACACACACCACACACACCCACACACACCACACACACCCACACACACCACACACCCACACACACACCCCCACACACCACACACACCCACACACCACACACACCCACACACCACACACCTGTGTGTGATTCTGCTGCGATTCAATCAAAAATCTGGATGATGCAGATGTGGGAACTCTCACAAAGAGGGTTTATTTACTGAGGCAGCAGGATCGTAAAGACATGAAGCAACCAGTGCAGGGCTCGCTCACAGGAAGTGGAGAAGCACAGCTGCCTCTGGAGAACCTGCAGACCTGGAACCACTGCTGTTCGCTGCCTCTGGAGAACCTGCAGACCTGGAACCACTGCTGTTTGCTGCCTCTGGAGAACCTGGAGACCTGGAATCACTGCTGTTCGCTGCCTCTGGAGAACCTGGAGACCTGGAACCACTGCTGTTTGCTGCCTCTGGAGAACCTGGAGACCTGTTATCACTGCTGTTCGCTGCCTCTGGAGAACCTGGAGACCTGGAACCACTGCTGTTTGCTGCCTCTGGAGAACCTGGAGACCTGGAACCACTGCTGTTCGCTGCCTCTGGAGAACCTGGAGACCTGGAACCACTGCTGTTTGCTGCCTCTGGAGAACCTGCAGACCTGGAACCACTGCTGTTTGCTGCCTCTGGAGAACCTGCAGACCTGGAACCACTGCTGTTTTCTGCCTCAGGAGAACCTGGAGACACAGAGCCGTGGAAGAAAGCAGCACGGTTGTGTCTAACAGAACTTCAGACTCTCAGGAAGTCCTGACCCGTCCTAGGTGAAGCAGAACTGTCCTCATGTTGGTGAGGAGAACGACGAAAATGTTAAAGCTGCTGCCAGTGGCTCATTTCCATGGTAACAACACACTAGTGGCAGACAGAAACAGACTGAAAAGTAAGCCTCAGTCTGAAAGAACCTCTTGACCCGTGAGCAGCAGAAGGTTCTGATGGTCCCACAGGTCTGATGTTTCTACAGGGCCTTCACTTCCTGTTTCCAGCTGAAATATAACTGAATCTGTGGAAGCTTGGCTGTGCACCTTCAGCATTTTCTGGAAAAACCTGTCAGTCCTGCAGCAGTGAGTGAAAAGAAGACAGGAATACCTCTGTTTCGATGGAGAAGTTCTTTAAGTACCAAAAGGAAATGGGAGTAAAAAGACTTTAGAGCTACAGAGCACCAAAAAGGGACAGATTTTCTCTTAGGTTTCACCAAAATCCCATTGAGCTTCATTATTTTTTCAGGACAAAATTATCTTTACAACATAGTAAAAATGTCTGAGCTACTAACACACCCGATTTGATCTTATTATCTGTCAAACTGGACGAGTTAGAGACATTTTTGTGTTGGCTAGGTTGGATTAACTGTGACGGCCATCTTGAATTGGATTCACTCCAAAAGTTCATCACTTTTAGATGTTCATCCATTGATTACTTTCTGGGAGTTTCATTAAAATCCATCCAGTGATTCATGAGATATTTTGCTAACAGACAGACAAAAGAAGGTACATGATCACCTGCCTTTAATAGCAGAGGATGATAATGATGTTTCCACATTCACTGACCTCATGCTTGTTTAAATGAATCCTAATTAGCTCATGTGAAAAGATTGTTTGAACATTCAGCTGCAAAGAATTCTGGGATAGAAACAGACAACAACATTATCGCCTGCCTTTCACCTTTTTCCCTGAATAAACTAAAACCTATAGAGGAGGAGTGGCAGCTATATTCCCACCATCTCTGTTTTTATTTGGATTTTTCTGCTGTTTCCGTATTTTAGTTTAGTTTTATTTGTTTTTTTATATCTTTTATTGTTTTTATTTTAACATTAACTAAACTCTAAAACACTCTGCTCAGCTTGAGTGTTTTTTATTGTTCTACAGAAATAAAACTGACAGGATTCAAAGACCTGCAGGTTTTTGAGCAACAAGGAGGTTCTAACTCCAGAACCTTTCTATAGCGTGTGAGATCAGCTGACGTTCCTTCAGAACATGACCCGCAGCTCTTCTGTGTTCTGTTGTTTGTTGGTTAAAGTGATGGATATATATATATATATATACATATATAAAGTTTGTATTTGTGTGCAGATGAGGCTTTAAAACTATTCGTCAGCTCCCAGACAGAAGCAGGACTGTGCAGCTGTTACCATGGCGACGCGGGTTAAGGTGAATGTGGTTGTTGTGGTAATGATGTGAGAAGCGGAGAGGGTCAGGCCTGCAGCGTCTCCATCAGGGACGTTGGGATGTGTTGATGTTTACACACAGTAATAGTTCTCAGATCAGCAGAGGAGCGCCGCCTCAAGTGTTCACGTGGGAATTAGAGATGGAAAACTTTCAGATTCTGCTGGAAAACTAATCTGTTCCTGAATGTTCCGAGGCTTCGGTGAGATCTTTGTTTTCTCTGTTGTATGGCAAGAAAACCAACTGATCACAGTCAGAAGAAACTAAAAATCATCCATCAGTTCTCTTCTCGACAGCCCAACAGGAACTCAAGACTTCCTTTGTAATAATCTAAGCTGTTTATTTTGAAAAGTATCTCTGAGCTTTATTTTGAAACTCCAGGTTCAGTCCTCTTCCTGTCCGACCCTCTGACTGAATCCTCCTGAACATCAAAGCTCTGATTAGAGACGACATGAAGGATCTATGGGGACGGCCATGATGGAAACATAGGAGGAAGAAAAGCATGCTGGGTAATACAGAAGACCCTGGTTGCCATGGTGATTTCTGCATTTTCTGGGGAGCCTCAGACAAACAGTCTGAGTGGAAACTATCAGTCGGATCAAAGAACTTCTTGACCCGTGAGCAGCAGAAGGTTCTGATGGTCCCACAGGGTTTATGGAGGAGATATGAAGAGTTAAAAACAGAAAACTCTGAACTCAGATGGAAGTCAGTGAGAGTTTGGGTGTGTGACCTCTGACCTCTGAGGGGATTAAGTTGACAAAGTGTAGAATCTGTGTATTTGTTGTGTTGGAAAGTGGAAACAGGAATCTATGTCTTCACAACAAACCAACCAACGAGCTGCAGCAGCTTTCTGCAGAGCTCCAACATCTCAGAGCTTTTTAAAGAAGAACAAAGAGAAATAATGAAGAGAAAAAAGAAGTGATATGAAGCGATGATGGAGACATCTTTCTTTAATCCAGCTGAAGAAGAGGCAGTAGTGGGAATGATAGGAGATAGAGGCAGAGGGATGAGGAGATGTTGGTGTGAAGCTCTGAGGTTAGAACAGTGTCTTGATCTTCCTTCTCCTCTCGTCTGTGTGTCTGAGGCTCTCCTGCAGCACACAGCATCTCATATTCAAACATAATTACATTAGAATAAGTTCAGAGTGAGCAGAGCTGCATGTTGGAGACAAAGAGACTCTGCAAAAAGAAAACATCTGAAGCTTTGTGAAGAAGCTGCAGAAACGAAGTCAGAAGGAGGCGAGCTGCTGAGCTGGGATGATGTTTTATTGATGACTGCTGCGACAGAAAGCATGAAATGTTTCCTGTTTCTACAGAAACAACAAGTCCTAATGAAGAATAAAACCACTCCATAGCTTCCATAGCTTCCATTGCTTCCATAGATTCCATAGATTCCATAGCTTCCATAGCTTCCATAGCTTCCATTGCTTCCATAGCTTCCATAGATTTCATAGCTTCCATAGCTTCCATTGCTTCCATAGCTTCCATAGCTTCCATTGCTTCCATAGCTTCCATAGATTTCATAGCTTCCATAGTTTCCATTGCTTCCATAGCTTCCATTGCTTCCATAGCTTCCATAGATTCCATAGATTCCATAGCTTCCATAGATTCCATAGCTTCCATTGCTTCCATAGATTCCATAGCTTTCATAGCTTCCATAGCTTCCATTGCTTCCATAGCTTCCATTGCTTCCATAGCTTCCATTGCTTCCATAGATTCCATAGATTCCATAGCTTTCATAACTTCCATAGCTTCCATTGCTTCCATAGCTTCCATTGCTTCCATAGATTCCATTGCTTCCATAGCTTCCATTGCTTCCATAGCTTTCATAGCTTCCATAGCTTCCATAGATTCCATAGCTTCCATAGCTTCCATAGCTTCCATAGCTTCCATTGCTTCCATTGCTTCCATAGCTTTCATAACTTCCATAGCTTCCATTGCTTCCATAGCTTCCATTGCTTCCATAGCTTCCATAGTTCCATTGCTTCCATAGCTTTCATAGCTTCCATAGCTTCCATAGATTCCATAGCTTCCATAGCTTCCATAGCTTCCATAGGTTCCATAGATTCCATTGCGTCCATTGCTTCCATAGCTTCCATTGCTTCCATAGCGTCCATTGCTTCCATAGCTTCCATAGATTCCATTGCTTCCATTGCTTCCATAGCTTCCATTGCTTCCATAGCTTCCATAGATTCCATTGCTTCCATAGCTTTCATAGCTTCCATAGCTTCCATAGATTCCATAGCTTCCATAGCTTCCATAGCTTCCATAGGTTCCATAGATTCCATTGCGTCCATTGCTTCCATAGCTTCCATTGCTTCCATAGCTTCCATTGCTTCCGTTGCTTCCATAGCTTCCACAGTTTTAATTATTGTTTAATGTTTAAACCTCTTCATGTTTTCATTGGTTTATTTATAAGCTGCTGGGATGAGCTGGGTGTGTGTGTCAGGTGTTCAGAACCAGAACCACCTGATGGAAAATAAACCTCTGGAATGAACATCTATGGCAGAGAGCAGAAAACATCATGTGTTGGAGCTCCGTGACATGAACCTCGTTTCTTTAACATCCTGAACGCTGAAACAACAGCTTGTTCCTTCTGCAGACTTTAAGCTGTTTTACTTTTATCTAAACATTCAGCTCATTCAGGAGATGAGGGAGGTGACTTTCTATTGTATACTTTTTAAAATCTTTAACTTTATTCACCATTGAGATCTTTTTCATTCCTTCAAAATATCTTCTGTTTACAAGCAGACTCAGCTACTTGCTCTGGTTTCTTCTGCTGCTTTTAGCTTCTGTTTGGCTGCTTTTAGCTTCTGTTCGGCTGCTTTTAGCTTTACCAGCCTCAGTTTCAGCTCCTTCAGCAGATAAACTGATTAATTAGTGAGACATCAACCGCAGATCCTTGTCCACAAGCCTGGACTCGGTTCTGGTTCTGAGCTTTCGTTCAGATCTATATTTTGGACCTCCTCATCTCCAGAACACGACTCCTGAAAGACCTCTGACCCTTCAGCTTCAGGCAGCGTGATGAGGCTGCTGGTTCTGAACCCGTTTCAGTCGGATCACATCGCTGCTGAGGGAAAGTTTACAGAACAGAACCTTCAAACAGACCATTTGGACCTTTCAGGGAGCCCAGCGGCTTTTCTTTACCTTTAATGATTCTTTTTATTTGTTTACCTGTTAGAGACTGAGGAATGATTGACAGCTAGCAGCTGAGAGACAAACAGAGACAAACAGAGACAGACCCCCCCCCTCACACACACACACACTCCGACCCCCACCTCTCATGCCTTTAAGGGTTTGGAGTGACTGACAGGATTCAGAGTTCAAAGAGACATAAATCACTGAGAGAGACTGAAACATTATTAGATGGTAAATGTTCTGCACTTGTATGGAGCTTTATCTAGTCCAAGGTCCCCAAAGCACTTTACACTACAATCAGTCATTCACCCATTCATCCACACATTCATTCACCCATTCATTCTTTTATTCATCCACACATTCATCTACACATGCATCCACACATTCATTCACCCATTCATTCATTCACCCATTCATCCACACATTCATTCATTCACCCATTCAACCATTCATTCATTCATCCAGTCATTCATCCATTCATTCATCCACACATTCATTCACCCATTCATTCATTCACCCATTCATCCACACATTCATCCATTCATTCATTCACCCATTCAACCATTCATTCATTCATCCAGTCATTCATCCATTCATTCATCCATTCATTCATCCATTCATTCATCCATTCATTCATTCACCCATTCACACACTGATGGCAGTGAGCTGGGTGCCCTGGGGCAGGCTGACAGAAGTGAGGCGGCCATGACACCGGCACCACCGAGCCCTCTGACCCCACCAGTAGGTAAGGCAGGTGGAGTGTTTTGCCCAAGAACACAACGGATGGAGCGGGGGCTCGAACCAGCAACCCTCCGGTTACAGGATGAACCCCTACCTCCTGAGCCACTGCTGCCCCATTATTATTATTATTATTAGTAGTAGTAGTATTATTATTATTATTATTATTAGTAGTAGTAGTAGTAGTAGTAGTAGTAGTAGTAGTAGTAGTAGTAGTATTATTATTATTATTAGTAGTAGTAGTAGTAGTAGTAGTAGTAGTAGTATTAGTATTAGTATTAGTATTAGTAGTAGTAGTAGTAGTAGTTGTTGTAGTAGTTGTATGTATTTTGGCAGTGTTACTTTATCGAAAAAGATACAGTTAAAAATACCTGGCAGCAAAAGTATGTTGCAAAAATTTCAATAAATAAAAGATTGGAGGAATGTTGTAGTCAATACTGTATTGTTGCAATAATAAAAGCGTTCTGTTTCAAGAAAACTTTCTTTAAAAATATGTAATTAATTTCAAAATAATGCTTCTTAAAAATGTAAACATAAAGTAGCCTACTTGAGGAAAACATTCACTAAAGTCGTCATACTGTTCTAAATGACATTGTTAGAAAATCGCTACGCAGTTCAATTGTGTTACCTCTTTCAATTGTCAATACATGACATCTGTAAAAGCAAATGATTTGCACTGTGAACAAGTACATTTTAAACCTAAATAAATAAATAAAGCTTCATGGCATTCCATTTGTATTACTGCTGTGCACTGACAGCAAATTCTCTTGGATCTGAAGCTGAAGCAATTTGTTTTATTTGTTTTCTTGCCCCATAAAATGTCAACTCTGGCTCTCCCAAACTCATAAGACATTTACTACAGGAAAAAAAAGGGGCAACGTAATGGCCTTCTTCAGCAGAGTATAGTTTTGGGTGTGATCTATGTATTTATCCAAGCCGTTTTGCTCTGTTTATCTATAACTCCTAAGTCCCCCCCTCCACCCCGCCATAGTGCTTGTTCTTACATATTTCCTTAGAGAGCAGTTAGAAACTGGTACCAACTAAAAATATCTTTGGAAAAGCTATTACAAAATGCAGGAAGCTCTTAAAGCAGCGGTTTTCAGATAATGGTTGTAGTGTTGGTTTGCCGTTGTGTGTTCATGTATGCTGCTGAGACACAACAAGAGGCTGAGGCTTTGGGTCCGTGTGTGTAACTTTGAAAAAAAAAAAAAGAATGTTCAGCCAACTATTGATTTTGGAAAAGGCTCTCACTGAGATGATGAGGAGGAGTGTCCTGTGAAGTGGCTATTATGTGAAATCAGTTGCCGTCGGCTGATTTCTATGCACTTTATATTCATTGCTTCCAGCTCTTCAAAATAGCCCAGGTTGCATCTCCTTAAGATGCACCTAACTTCATTCAGATTCCACAGTTTACAAAATACCATGCTGCCCAATAATGATTATGTATCCAGTCCTTGTGGTGTATCTACAGCCATTAAAACTGTGTGTTTGAGGGGAAAAAAGTATATTGTTTGTATCCTCAAGTATTTGCTATCATTTAACGGCAATTTGAGTTATTAGATCTCTATATGAAGGAAATATTTTTCATTTATTTATTCTGGTGTCAATAAATTAAGTAAAATTGTAAACAATAGGGCAAATAATTGTGTTTAAGACATGACTATTCCTGTAACTTTCTCAACACTGACCTTTGAAAACCAATTGATGAGGATTTAAACAGCCCATGTCCCGGCTGTTGACATTTGACATGAACTTCCCTCTAATACTTGAGCAGCTACATAATAATTACTGCAGTTATACAACCTGTCCTCGGGCTTGGAGGCTTGACCTTTCTGCAAATAACATGTTCATCTCCCTTAATGTGAAAGCAGGGATGTCATTTCCTATTGTGCCTCTAAATACAGCAACAAAGATGTCATCTGGCATCAAATTCCATATGCTTGCATGGTTCTGATGGCATCCATTATATTGTGAATTTTTGTGACTTTTTAAATGTAAAGTCACAAAAATTGCGAACACTGACATAGATATCTTATTATGATAGTGGGTTTAATATGTTTCAGTGGTTGGTGTCATTACATTTTCTGTTACTGACTCTCAGAACCATCTGAGATACATTTGAAGAGCTTTTCACAGCAACTTTACAAACACACACATATAAACACGCAACCATTAGAGTTGTGGAGCATGAGAAGAAACACAGAGTCAAGTTCGATTCCCCCTGACCACAATCTGGTCTAATGGGAATTGTATGGCTGAGTGCACCACACAGCACACAGAGTCAGGATGTATGGCCACCCAGTGAGAGTTTTCCACCCTCAAAAATGAAACACACAAGGAAAAACGCTGAAGCTGTGCTGCTGTCTGGCATAGTAAGAAAGAAACAATACTGTTATTTTTTTTATTTATTTATTTTCCTTTAGGAGACATGAAAGTGTTAAGATTTCATTTCAACATTTTTTACTGTATGGTCAAATGTGAGATGGAGAAAACTGAAAATACTTAATCACTACTTTAAAATTGGAAATATCAAGAACTTCTTTTTAATATTTTTCTTACATGTTTTTCTGGCATTTTGAGCTTTGAAAATGATTATTTAAT
>JAOXNZ010000054.1:31938647-31950041 GCA_028566095.1 Kryptolebias brasiliensis | reverse complement strand
TGAAAAGGTCACACTGATTAATGTTTACATCCCACCTGAGAGTCATAAATAGTATGTTAAGACTCTGCTAACAACCATAGTGTCAAAATCTGAAGGAATTGTGGTGTGTGCAGGAGATTTTAATGTAGTTCTTGATCACCAGATGGATACAACAAGAACCAACAGAAGCAAGACTTATTTTGCCAAAATAATTAACTAATTTATGAAGGAACAGGGAATGGTGGATGTCTGGAGGGAATATCATCCTAAAAACAAAGAATATACACATTACTCAACAACACAGAATATTCTTTCAAGAATTGATTATGTGGTTATGAACAAGTGGGACCTGCAAAAAGTAACTAAATGTGAAACTGGAGCTGCAGATGTTTCAGATCACTTCTCCATACAGGGGAAACTAGACTTAAATAGTAGGAGGAAAAACACAGTCTGGAAGTTAAACATGGGCATTCTAAACAAGAAAGAAGTAAAAGAACAAATTAAAAAATGAAATGAAACAATATATGGAAGAAAATGACACTGAAGGAATCAGTCCAATAGTCTTGTGAGATGCCTTTAAAGCTGTAATCAGGGGGAAACTGATAGCTTTCACCTCAAAACAGAATCAGATAAAAAGAGCCTCTTATTTCAATTTGGTAAGAAAAAGAAAGACTATGGACATAAGATATCAAACAACTCACAGTAACCAGCTCTTTAAAGAAATCAAAGATATTAAAAAAGAAATAGATAACCTTCTGACCAAGGAGGCTGAGAAAAAGCTTAGATATTTGAAGCAAGATTATTATGAACAGGGAGCAAAGACAAACAGATTATTAGCAAGGCGACTCAGAAAACAACAAACTGCAAATACCATACATAAGGTTAGAAACCACTCCACAAATCATATACAGTTTAGCCAAGAAGCAATAGAAGAAACTTTTAGAAAATATTATGAAACTCTATACAAACAACCATGTTCTTCAAGCAATACTAAAAAAATAGCAATATGGATCTACCTACAATTGTAGTTGAGCAAAACAGGAGACTCACAGCCCCTATAACGCATGACGAGATATCAAGAGCTATATCGAGACTTAAGGCTAGTAAATCCCCTGGAAGCGACGGGTTTCCAGCAGAGTGGTACAGGAGCTTTAAAGAAGATCTGATACCCATATTATCATCATTCAATTATACACTTGAGGTGGGTCAGGTCCCAATCTCCCGGAGAGAGGCAATCATCTCGGTAATCCCTAACAATTGAAATTATTTTGGGATACCCAATATCAAAAGAGTTTAATACAATGTATCTTGGAAAAATTAAAAATAGTGTTTTGAATGAAGACATGTATTTGACTAAGATACTGTTAATTGCCTGCAAAAAAGCTATAACAAGGAACTGGTACCAGATTTTTGCTCCCTCCATATAACAATGGTTAAATATTGTTAAGGAAATTTATGAGATGGAACAAATGACTTACATTCTCAGACTAAATGAAGACATTTTTATGAATAAATGGGAAAAATGGACACTGTACAACAACCAAGAAGAGACATGAGGAAATTCAACGCCATTACCAAAGGACCTTCTAGGCCCAAAACACTTGCAACCGGGATGCTGTTCATTTTTTTATTTTATATATGTTCTTCCTCTTACTATGTTCTCTGTATTGTTATTGTAAGAGGAGACCTTCATAGGCAACCATTCTCTGGAAAATGTGTGTGGTACATCATTGACATGTTATCTTTTTACTGAAAATGTTAATAAAAAAACAAAAGTGGAAAATAAAAAAGGTTTTTTTCTGATTTCCATTTTGGACGAGAAAGACTGAGGGTCAAAGACTCAAAAGAATTATAACTAATAATTGATTTAGCATTAATCAATAATCCTGACTGAAAAATAGCAGTTACTCCTCCACCTCGACCTGTTGTTCTAGGAACATGAAAATTTAGATAATTAGCAGGAGTGGATTCATTACATGAACAAATTACTCCAGCTACCAGCAGGCAAAACAGGAAGTGACGCCTTAAGTCAAAGTCAACCAAAATCCAACCAGTTAATAACATCATCAGTTAACAATATCATCAAAAAATTTCAAGAATTTGGAGAAATCTCTGAGCTCAAAGGACAAGACTGATGGTCAAATTGGAACCCTGTGATATTTGGGCCCTCAGGCAGCACTGCAGTAAAAACAGGTCGAATTCTGTTATGGACATCACTGTATAGCCTCAGGAACACTTCCATAAATTATGGTCTGTAAACAGTTTGCTGTGCAATACATAAAAGAAGGTTAAAGCTCTATGCAAAGAAGAAGAAACATGTGAAAACCAACTAGGAATGTCCTTCATTTAAATTGACTGAGGCAAATGGGGAAAATTGTTCTGTGGTCAGACAAATCAAACATTGAATTAATTTTTTGGAAACCACAGACACCACAGCCTCCGTACTAAAGAGGACTACCCAGTCAGTTATCAACGCTCTGTTCAAAAGCTTGCCTCTCTGATGGTATAGGGGTGCATTAATGCCTACGGCACAGGCAGCTTACACATCTGAAAAGGCACCATCAATGCAGATAAGTATATTCAGGTTCCCATCCAGACAGCATCTTTTTCAGGAAAGGCATTGCATATTTTAGAAAAATGATGCTGAACTGACCTGACTGCAGTCCAGACATCTCACCTATTTAGAACATTTGGTGCATCATGAAACAAAAAATATGTTTACAGGTTGTTGTTAAAAGTGGGGATGCTTCACAGTGGGAAACATGGCACTGGAACAACTTTTTTGACATGCATTACTGCCATCAAATTATTATTATTTTTTTAATCGTACAATTTCTTAGTTTTAACATTTAATATGTTTGCTATGTTCTAATTTTATTTTATTTTATTTACTTTTATTTAGACAGGTAATCTCATTGAGACAGGTAGTCTCTAGTAGTTCTAATGTGAATAAATTATGAGTTTATGACATTTGCAGATCATTATCTCTGCCAAGGATGTATGTTTAGCATTCAGTAGCATTCGGTTTGTTTGTCTGTCTGTTTGTGTACACTCAAAAAGTTACAAATGGATTTTCATGAAATTTCCAGGAAACATCAAACATGGTCCAAGGAACAAGTGATTCAATTTTGGGGGTGATCCAGTCAAAGGTCAAGGTCACAGATCAGTCTGTGCTCTAACTCTGATACTGAGACTGTATTGATTCACATACTTTTGGCATTCATGTATGATTGTATAATTTTACCCCAATTAACAGATGACCGTAAATATTACTAAAGACATCTAAATAAGGTTGTATATATTTACTTTTGGACTCAGATGTTTTAGGTCATAAAATAATTCTGAAAGGCCTTCTGGACCACTGCAGTTAAAAACATTCTTACCTCACAACCGTCATCATGCAAAACGAAGGCCTGAGCTGTTTCACGCCATAGTCACTGATGTTGTTGTTATCCATATCAAGCCCCAGTAGCTTCTGACGGTGCTGCAGCACAAAGTTTATGGCGGTGCAGTCACCTGAATACACGTTACAGTAGCCCAGCTTGATGAAACTTGCTGTGATGCCTTTAGCTGTCATCTTAGCAATTTCTTTGCTCCCTGTCTCAAAGATGCATCTTAATATCCAAAGAAAGTTGGGCAAAACATGAACTTTCTTGCCCTCGTCACCATGATAGATGGGTAAGCCCTGCAAGTGGGACTTGACACTGGTGGACAGATAAGACTTCAACAAGGCTTGCTTCTTTTTTATTAAAACAGGAGACACCAGATGCCCCATCAGACTAGTTTTACTTTTTGACAGCAGTCCAGACAAGAACAGATTTGTAAACTGAAGGTGCTCATTGGTTGCAAATGGCTTATTTTCACTGGGCTTTACAGAGCTGTTAACACACCAAGCCAAAGGCAGACAACACTGTTCTCTCTTTCTGCTGCATTCTGTAAAGAACTTGAGGATAGAACTGGCAGTGGCCTCCTCATCCAATACAAGAGCAAATGCAGCCAGGAAAGACTGAAGGGTGGTGTGGATGAATTCAAAGGTTGCAGAGTCTCCACTGGCATTACAGTCACTGACAGGTCTGAGAAAACCCATGCTCATGTCCTCCTCTGTCAGACCAGACTCGCTGATCTCCATTTGGTTGCAAAGAAAACTACCCCTCTTCAAACCTTGAAGGGCCAGATTCGCAAATGCAGCAAGAGGCCTGAGCCCAGCTCGGAAAGTCTCAGAGGTGCAGTGAGTGCTTTTCTTCAGCAAAGAAGGGGCCGGTGAGGCTGAGCGGCTGAGGAACACTTCAGACATTAGGAGAAAGATGTCTGTAAGTGTGATGCAGGTCTCAGGCAGATGAAAATTATCATGCATCGTGTGCAGGTGACTAAAGCTCTTGAATACAATCCAGCAGAACAACGGAGTGGAACACAGGCCACAGAGGTGAGGGCTGGCATCCAGCTGAACTGACACCAGCTCCCGGTGCTCTTGCTCCTTGAAGTGCAGATTTATGTACGTTTTTTGGTGATCTGGGGAAAACCCACGTAAAATCACCTTCTTTCTGATCACCCGATTTTGCATTTCAACTCCCATTCGGGTCGTCAGCACCTTCTTGGAGCCCTTTAGTAGTTTCCCAGAGAGCAAGCTGATGAGCAGCTGGAGGGAGTTAGCCTTGTCCTCTGGAGACACCATTTCAGGAACACTTATCTGGTCTATAAGCTCCTGAATCTCATCGTAACCATCAAAAGTCAAAATAACTTTCTCAGGAAAACGCAGGATATAATCAAAGACTTCATTGTCGGGATCATGATCAGGGTAGCAGTTGTATTTGAACAAAAGATCCCTGAGGGATATCTGTTCTTCCTCTTTAAAGATGCTGAACATCCTGCAGCGAAACTTGAAAAAAAAGATGGCATCTGTCTGCAGCTCCTTTTTGGACCAGAGGTTCTGCAGCTTCTGCAAAAGAATGGATTTTCCAACACCAGCATCCCCCATCACGCAGATGATTTCACCTTGGGGATTGAAAACTCCATCATTCCCCAGGAACTGGTTCAAAGTGTCTTTAAAACCAAGACTTTCATTGCTATCATTCAACATTTCCATCACAGTGTCGGTGTAGAGATCCTCTAACCGGGTCTCATCTTGCTGACCATAAGACATGATGAAGTTGGTGTCTCGGCTCATCTCATCTCGCAGCTTCTCACAGTATCTACTGACTAAAAAGGAAAGCAGTGTTAGTAGGGATCTGCTTTTTGTGTAAGGTAGTATCTCACAGAACTGCAACTGTTGGAGACTAGTTGGCAACGCAAACTTAACAAAGTATTGAAAGAAAATATGCAAATTTTCAGTCACGGTCTCACTGAATTCTGAGTGTTTGCAACCAAGCGACCAGTGAGCTGGACTGCCGCGTTTTGAATGGCCAATTTTTTGAAAATCAAAGCCTATCTTTGTATGCACGCTTGAAAAATGTTTTTTAGGCCACACATATCATAGCCGACTCGGCTCGTCTTGTACCCACTTTGGCAGCTGCCCCAGATTTATAATTTAATATATTGAAGTACACATTAGAAATGAAGACAAGCAGATTACGACCAGTTTTTATTACTAATTATTTATTATTGGTGTAATTTAAGACCTGCACATGTCTTCTGTGAGGAGAGCTCCCGTACAGGTGCTAATATACAATCTGCAGTTCTTTTTTAACATGTTCATAATTCAAGGGAGAAAATTCTGCGACTCGTGAGAAAATTGAGAAACCCTGTGAACACTGTGAGATATTCCTGAGACTCCCTTGCAAATGCTGTTTGCCAACTAGTTACCAGCAGTCACAGCCCAATGAGATTTTTAAGACAAGACATTGTTAACCTAATCCTTAAAACAAATCCCACGGGATGAAGGGGCACCGGACCCAATTTTGGAAAACCAAAGGCCCCCCCCCCCCAATAAATCATTTGAGGAAACTATACGTTTAAGCAATATATCAAACTTTTAAGCAAATCCACCATTTATATAGGCAAAACAATATTTATGCCTTTAAAAAGTTATGCCCCAACCCTCATGTCAAAGTCCCACCACTGTTGGCGCCGACTCTACATCCACACATGCCTCTACACAGAGGTAGCAGCCACAGCTCCAAAAAAACCAGGTCATCGTTAACATTTGCTCTCATTTTGTTCTCTGTCTTCTATTATCTTTTACCATTTGAATGTACAGTCGCCCTGATTGGACAGCAACTTCAAAATCAATACACAGATGCTAACATTCACAGCATCCATATTTACTTCCATAAACTCAGTGTGCAGAGTGTGAAGTCATATCTTCTTCTGCGCATGCAAAAATCGGATTTAAGCAAAAAAATCGGAATTGAGCATTAAGACCTGCAGTGTGAACGTAGCCTTATTTAGTTAATAAATATCCACTTGTAGGAAACAGGAAATAGGCCTAAATCTTTAGAATGAGGGAAAACTACATGCATATCTGATGTACATTGACACTTTCTCATCACCCTGCAGAGTTAACACATTAAAAATCTATGGCAACACTTTTAATATACATGTTTCCTTTTGGACTTTATTATTTGGTTTGGATGCATGTAATAAAATAAATCTAATAAAATAGCGCGGATGGGGAAATAATCCAAAACACAATATGGAAAAATACGTTTGGCACATTTTTGCAACCGGTCTACCTGGCCACAGAGGTAATTAATGTTAAATTTTTTTTTCCATTTTACAACAGTATATTTGAGTGTATATTAAGTGTCCCCCCAAAATTTGCTCTTAGTAAATCTCCCTGTTTACTGTCCCCCCAAATAATGAAATGGGATTTTCGCCCTTGATGCCTACTGCCACCTTGTGTCCTAAAACCTGAACAACAGTAAAGCGGTTTTCTTTGCATCTGTCCCACTTTATCCTGATCCTGTCGCCAATAAACTTGATCAAGTTCTGAAATAACTAATAACTGAGAAGAGACTCTAAACAGTATCAAAGAAAAAGACAAGAAAAGTTTTGGGAGAATTTTCAGCCAAGTTAAGCATGTTCTTCCTCTGTATTTTGATATGACATTAATGTGGACAATCTTGCCATTTAGTGACCCAGCATAGAAACTACAGCACTTTTGTTGGATCGTGTAAATGGAAAAAAAAATCTATAAACAGAAAACAAATATCTGTTTAACAAAATTTCTGGAAGAGTGTATACAGGGCCACAGACACACAGGTTATATTATATAAATTTGAGGAGGAAGATTTTTTTGAATACATATATATATATATTTCTCAGTTTTGACATTAAAGTTGCAATGTTAAGATAAAGTCAAAATGTTATTGTTGGGGTTCGGTAATGGCAGCATAGGGAATGGACATGTTTGCAGGAGCTCTATAGGCACCCAAATATTTTGCAACACCTTCTCAGGAATTTTCCTCTTCTTTGCAAACGCTGATACTGTATTATGACTTTGGAACACTTCTGGACTAAACAACATGAAACAATGTCCAACTCTAAGTGGAAAAACTTCAAGCTGAATCAACAAGCTACCGACACCTTGGCTACAATTTTAGCTCAACTTGGCAAAGAAATTGACAAGAATAACAGCAATCCATCTGAACCGGAGTTGGAGCCTGGGCTTGCTAAAGCACTTAAGATAATGACAAATGGGATCATGTTGAAAATCTGTGAAAAGCTGGATCTCTTGGCGAAGACAATCAAATCATACACAAACAAGCTAAAGAGGTCTAATGCGTGCCTGGATGAAGCCAAGGCTTGAGTGCTACAGCTAGAAATGGCTAAAGAGCCCCTCCCTGCTAAAATACAAGCCCTGGAGGAAAAAGTCAAGACCCTTGCAGATCTCACTGACGATTTGGAATTAGGGGACGTCAAAAGAATGTATGTATATTCAATATATATATATATGTGAGAATGCTTTAGACTTTTTTTAACATTGGCAGCTAGCCTTTCTCAGCGTGGATATGTAAGATGGCCAGTCAAGCCTAAACGAGCACACTGCTCCCTTGCACCCAAACCTAGTGACGGCCAGCGGCTGCGACCGGTCATTGTTAGATACCACTCGTTTTCAGATAAGCAGAGAGTGATGGCTGCAGCACAGCAAAAAGCAGCAGAAGGTGATAGCAAGATTTCTTTCTACAATGATCTCTGTGCTGTGCAGGCGAAAGGAGTTCGCAGAGACTGAAAAGCATCTCAGAGAAATTGGTGCAGAGTATTCCATGCTCTACCCTGCTAAGCTATGGGTGTTGTTCAACGGGACGAAAAAAAAAACTTTCCTCTCGCTGGCGGAGACTAATTCCTTTGTGTCCTGCATTGCAAACCAGGATTGAGGAACATTCATCTGATATGAAGCAGTGGGTTATGCAATGTATATCTTTATATAACTAGCCTGTAAAGACATGAGTTCAGTATCTTTGCTCTCTTTGTTATAAGGGTCGGAATATGCCCATATATAACTGACTTTACCCGTGTTTAATAATAGTTTTGGTTCAGAAAAAAGGAAAAAAAATAGGGTCAGCTTTGTCATTTTACAACCTACTTATTTAGTTGAGGGTGCGTGCTCTGACCGCTGCAACGGTTTGTATTACACTTTAAGTGTTTGTGCAAAATGCATTTTGAGAAGGAAGCCCCCATAAAACCTGAGGGAGGTCTTCCCTCGATTGAATTCTTATCTCATTGTTGTCAGTTCCCATGTTCAGTGTTTTTTCTTTGCTTTTTTTTCTTTCGTTTTTTTTGGTTGGTGGTTATGCTCAGGACTGATCTGATCGTATATGGGTTGTATTTTATGGTGCAACCTCAGATTGTTGAAAATGCTTAATCTCCATTGTTTAAGTGCATGTCCTACTAACAACCTTAATTATGTTAAATTTTGTTCATGGAACATAAGGGGTTTTCGGGGTAAGGTCAAACAGAGAAAAGTATTAGCTTTATTAAAAAGGGAGAAAGTTGATGTGGCACTGCTTCAGGAATCACATCTTAATGATAGTGAGCACCTTAATTTGAAATATGGCTGGCTTAACCAAGTATACTTTTCCTCTTTTACCACCAGCAGTAGGGGTATTGTAATACTTATAAGAGAATACCATTTCACATAAGAACTTGCATGAAAGACACATACGGGAGATATGTAATTAATACGGGTATTTTACAGGGTGAAGAAATTACCCATATGAATCTGTATTGCCCACCAAATTATTCCCCTGACTTCTTAGCCAAAACATTTTTAAAATTCACAGAAATATCATCTTCTGTAGCTTTAGAGGGGGGCGACTTTAACTGCATACTCAACCCTTTAATTGACAGACATCCCGTACCTCCTCCTTAACGAGCCAGGCCAATGTCCTATCTGCAATTTGTGATGAGATGAGCTATGCAGATGTGTGGCAATCTTCGCACCCAACCAAGAAATAATTTACATTTTACTCTCTCCCTCACAAATGCCACACTCATATAGATTATTTCTTTATGCCCAAGTCCCAAATACAACAGGTAGCATCCTGTGAAATTGGAAATATTGTTGTCAGTCACCATGCCTGTATGTCTAGATTTGGCCGCTACTAGACACTTTGCAGGAAGTAAACGATGGTGGTTTGATTTACGCCTTCTAAGGGATGAGAATTTGTATCTTACATGACCAAGGAGTTTAAAATATTTTTTGATATAAACCTAAAGTCTACTGAAAATCCCTCTCTACTTTGGGAAACTTCTAAAACATATATTAGAGGTCTAGTAATTAGCTATTCTGCCTCTAAAAACAAAAGCAATCGGAGCACCAGTCAAAGCTTGAGAAAGAATTAGAGGTTATTAAGAAAATGCTAACCTCATCATCTGACCCGTTATTATTACAAAAGAAGCATGCTGTACAAGCCACACTAGATGTTTTCCTAACCCAACAGGCTAAAAGCGCTATTCTCTTTTCTAGACCATATGAATTCGGTGATAAACACAAGTATTTATCCTTCTAAACTAAAGTCAGGTCCAATCCTCAAATAATCACCTCAATAAACGACACTACTGGTACTCGTTACTTTGATAGTAAAAATGTAAATAATGTCTTCAGAGAGTTCTATTTGCAAATTTGTCAATCAGATCAACTCCCAGAAGCCTCTGAAGAAATGGAAGCTTTTTTGTCTCAACTAACTCTCCCAACTATTTCGGAGGCTCAAAAGACTGAATTAAATGCCCCCATTACTAGAGATGAGGGTCTGCTAGCACTTAAAACATTAGGGGAATGTGTCCGGGCCAGATGGCTTGACAGGCAAATTTTATATTGACTTCCACTACATGCTATTGGTACCTAACCTTAGATTGTATCATGTAAGAATTGAGACACACAAAAAATATTCCTCCTCATATTTTTTTTTTTTTTTGAGTGGCTCTAATACGCAGTTGTAATCTGCATACATAAGCAGAATTTATGAATGTTTTGTACAATAAATACTTTTAATTACATGTAGTAATTTTATATTTTCTAAATATAGATATAATAGTAGAAGAACACCTTAGTGACACAAATATCCTCACATGAAATCTGTAAAGTATATATAAAAAATCCACGAATAGCAGTATTTGTAAGTGCAATACTTACTGGGATCTGTGTTAATGACTTTCATCTCTGCTACAGTCTTGCTTGGTCTGTAGGCGATCTCTTTCAGCCAAGGCTGGAGGTCGATGTAGGCATCACACACTTTATAAATGATAAAAATGAAGTACTCACAGGTTTCCTCCCCTTTGCACTGAACTAGCTCCAAGATCTTGCGCACCTGAAAGCAGAGAAAGAAAAAAAAGAGTTTACATTTGCATTGGTTGTATAAGGTTTATCTCCGTATTTTAAACTATTTAACAAGCCATCCAACCTGATTTGGTTTGGTTACTGTTCGCTGAACAATCTCAACATCCTCCTCACAGAAGAAGCCACAGACCAGCAGGTTATCCAGGAGGCACTGAATGCTCCTGAGCCTGGAGACCAGCAGTTCTCTGTGCTGGGTGAGGGTGTGGAGGCACAACACTTTGGCTTCCTCTATCTGGTCCATTATTGCAGTTCACCAATCACATCTGTGGAACAGCAGGAAACAACATTGGTGAAGGCATTTTACCACTATATCAGTATAATAATCACAATGACTTGTTACTATCCTGTTCAAACATTTCACCCTGTCTCTTGACACAGCTTTAAAATAAAACATAATTATACACCAAGACATTTGGCTCAATCAGTTATTGGCTTTTGGTAGCAGTAGACAGCACAATGTAAACAAAATTTAGAAACATCAATGAAAAGAAAAATAATGGAGGTCAATGGGATTTTGGTAAAACACATAAGAAAACCCAGCCGTCTTTGGTGCTCTACAGCTCAAACTTCACAGAAGAAACCCATCCATCCATCCATCCATTTTCTTTACCCGCTTCTCCATTCCGGGTCGCGGGGAGCCG
>JAOXNZ010000054.1:30874498-30884979 GCA_028566095.1 Kryptolebias brasiliensis | reverse complement strand
CCACGGAGACGTCCCACGGAGACGTCCCACGGAGACGTCCCACGGAGACGTCCCACGGAGACGTCCCACGGAGACGTCCCACGGAGACGTGACGTTTATAGAAGGACATATGGATGCTCCACATGTCAGCATGTGTGAATCAGTTCTAACGCTGTGGTGCAGTCAGAGCTGACCACTGGCTTGTTTTGTCCAGTGTTTACATCTGATCACTTCCTGCCTGCTCCATCACAGAACTGACCCTCTGGATCAAGAACGACGTCCTGAAAGCAGAAACAAACTCAAGTATTGAGCCCATCCTGCTGGTACTGATACGATCCAACACCAACTATAGTAACACATGGTGGAGATTCTCAGTCATCTGGGACATGGCAAACATAAAAAGTGAAACGAAGACGAAGCCGCTGGACTTCTGTTCTGTAGCTGCAGACCTGCGGAGTTCTAAGCTTTAAACTGCACCACGTTGGTATCAATAACATCAATATTTGGACCGATCCACATACCCCGACTTCAGTGATGTAGACATGACCGTTCAGACTGAGGTTGCTTTGAGAAACATCACATATGTATCAGATTTAAGATCACATATTAGAAAAAATTGGATTTGTCTCGTTCAAACTGTCATAAGAAATGTGATCTAGATCACTTTTACCTGCAGTGTAAACGCAGCCTAACTGTCTTATTTATTCTGCGCTGCTTGTATTTCTGAGCTGAACTTTAATCTTCTGACTGAAGAATCCATAAAATCCTGTTTCTGATTAAGGTCGGCTGTGTTTCCATGGTAACAACAACAAACTCACAGAGGCTTTCCGGAGGCGGTCCGTCTTCCCGAAGAAGTAGGCATCCTCAAAGGAGGAGGTGCTTCCTCGCAGCTTCTCTGACAGGTTCCGGTAGAGGCGCTTGGCGGCGCTGGGCGAGGCCGGCCCACCGGGACACTTCCTGGTCTGGGACAACTGCAGGTTCTGCATCTGTTGGGTCATGATGCCCGGGAAGCGTCTGAGGAGGAGGGACAGAGGTCAGACATGGTAACCTTCATCAGTGAGAGGAAGTAGGAAACAAAAACTAACTGCAACTAACTAACTAACTAACTAACTAACTAACTAACTAACTAACTAACTAACTAACTAACTAACTAACTAACTAACTACAAAGTCAAATGTTTAACAGTCAATAGAACAAAGCTCCAACTGGCTCATAAAATAACTGAAGTCTGTAAACGTCTAAAACTCCTCAGTTCTGTGGAAATGTTGTTTTAAATATTTCACACAAATAATATCAGGACCAGGCTACGGTTTCAGGACGGGTTCTGGTACTGAGTATTAGGTTGACCTGTTCAGCTGCTTTGTTTTAGATCTTTATAATAATAATAATAGTAATACTTTATTTGAAGGCACCTTTCAAATCACTCAAGGTCACCAAACAAAAATACAGAACAGTAAAAGAAAACTAGAAAACAATACAAAGCAAATATCATTAATATCAAACACAATTAACAGTAGAGTAAATAATAATAATAAAGAGAGTTCCAGAGACGAGGGGCTGTGTGGGAGGACGCTCTGGACCCCATGGTTGTCATGCGGGCAAGAGGTATAACAAGAGAAATGGATGAGGAGGACTGAAGACTTCAGGCAGGTGTGTAATAACAGAGAAGATCAGTAAGGTACAGAGGTGCCAAGTTATGGAGAGCTTTGAAAGTGAGGAGGAGAATCTTGAAGTCGATGCAATATTTTATGGGTAACCAGTGAGGATGTTTAAAGATAGGGGTGATGTGTTCCTTCAAAGGAGTTCTGGTGATGATCTGAGCAGCTGTGTTTTGGACAAGCTGAAGTTTATGGATGATTTTAAGAAGACCTGAGAGGAGGGAATTACAGTAATCTAATCAAGAGGTGACGAGCATTGATAAGGATGGCTTACTGGTGGGAGTAAGAGATGAATGGTTGATGTTTGGAAGATGAAAATATGCAGACCGAGTGATGTTACATGAGATTCAAAGGATAAAGTGCTATCGAGGATGACACCCAGACTCTTAGCTGTAGGGGCAGAAGAAACTGTGGAATCATCAACTTTAATTGTGAAACTATTACTTTAAGATAAAGTAGATTTGGTGCCAACAAGGATAAATTCTGTTTTCTTAGAGTTCAGTTTAAGAAAGTTTTGACTAAACCATGATTTAATTTCACAGAGGCAGTCCGAAAGGAAGGATGGTGGAAGAGTGGTGTTGGGCTTGGTAGAGAGGTAGAGCTGGCTGTCATCCGCAGAGCAGAGAAAATGAATACCAAAGTTTTTGAAAATGAGACCAAGTGGAAGAAGATAAATAATAAACAGCAGAGGACCAAGAACAGAACCCTGCGGTACACCTGAAGTATCTGGGGAAGACTGTGACTTGAAGTTCTTGAGTTGGACAAAGTGCTGACGGTCAGAGAGGTAAGATTTGATCCAGTTCAGAAAGGTGCCTGAAAAACCAATGAAAACCAGTGAAATGGTATCAAATGCTGCGCTTAGGTCAAGGAGTACGAGAAATGATAAAAGTCCAGAGTCGGCAGCAATCAGGAGATCACAGGTGATTTTAATCAAAGCTGTCATAGTACTGTGAGCCGCCATGACAGATGAGCGATCATGTAACCTGCATGACTGTTAGCAGAATATCTCATGAACCAGAGGACAGCCTGAGCCAACACAGCTGTGGTAGTAGCTGAGAGTTGTCCCAACACAGACTCTGACAGATGAAACGTTCAAGGCGGCGGGTGATAATGTGTTAATTTAAACAGGTTTTGAACTTGTTTGAGTGAAAACGAGATGTATTTCCCAGGTTCTGAACCGGTCCTGCCTTAAGGTGGGGGGGTAAAGAAGTCCCCCTTCCATCAGGTCCTCAAATGTTCTTTAACTGGGACATAAACATCTCAATGTTTCTGAGCTTTAGGTCATTTGTTTCTTTCTTTCTTTGTGCTTGGCTGCAGGAGTTACCTTCTGTGAAGAACATTACTGTCATCCGCAGAGCAGTGAAAAGGTTTGTGTCTCTGCAGGAAGCAGCCAGGTTCCCCTCAGGAACACTGATTTGTTGCCTTTTAATCTCACAGACCGGTTGATGATAATTAGAGTTTTTCAGCAAAATAAAAACAGATTTAGTGCTTTTATTTCCACCACTTTAGTTCTGAACTCAGTTTAATGGCTGCTGTTTCTTGTGATTAGGTCGTGCATGAGACAAATGGCTGCGGTTCTGGTTCTCCTGCAGCTCCTCACACACTCAGTGTGTGAAGCAGCTGCTAACACGGCGGCGGCTGCAGGAAACACACCTGATTGTTGAGCACTGGGCTCAGCGGGACGCCACATTCTCCTCTCTGCTGCTGCTGATTGCCTCTTATTCTGCTTCATGTGTTAATGTTCCAGTTATTACACCCGGCCCTGATGCCATTACTGACGAGCGTTATGTGACAAAGCTGCCAACGGCTCACTCTCTGTGTTCACAGGAAAGCTGATCAGCAATAAAACCTGCTGAGGAAATTAGAAGAGCTTTTTCAGTCCAATCCCGTTCAGGATTCTAATAAGACAGAACCAATAAATGAGCTGAAATCATATAAAGACATCATTACAATTAAAGGCCTAGTTATTATCTGGATGTCTCGGGGTAAAAAACATGTCTGCTCAGCTGCAGCTGATTAAAGTAAAATTAAACAGCAGTCCTTGGGAATTTTCTGAAGCTACAGCTTTTTGTTTGTTTGTTTGGCTAAAAGTTTTAAAGAATTGTTTCTCAGAATCCTTCTCAATAAAACTGTCCATTTAGTTCGGATTTTAGTAATCAAAGTGGGTTACAGGATGCTTCATGATGAGTTTCTCTTTAGTTTAATGTTTGTTCTGATTGTTTTAGAGCTAGCTGGACCTACTGTGGTCACTGTGAAGCCGTGACGGCTGTCAGCTCTCTGGGTTTCACTGTTTTTTAGGTCTTTGAGCTCTGTGAGTCACTAAACACACTATTCACTGTCCTCTCCTTGAATTCTCTTTTACTGTGTCTGTTAGGTAATAAATTAAGAAATAGCTCAACAAAAATGTGACTCAAATGTCTCTAAACTATGTTAATGTCATAATGATGGTTGAGATGTCTGAATGTGACATGGCTCTATCTGCATACAGAGCAGCTAACTGACACCAAAACCAAACCAGACAGGCAAAAACATTATCACCTGCCTTTTGCCTTTAAGTGATAGGTGATTAAAAACAAAGACTAAACTTTATTTCTGCCTGACACCTTCTGTTATTTATTTAACAACAACTAAACCAAAAAACAACCTGGATCTCAAATGGATTCTACTGATTAGAAATGTTGGGTCAATACAAAACCCTCCAGATTCAATCCAGAGAGGCTCGTCCACCAAAACTCAGAGCGGGTAAGGAGGACAGAAATCAGAGAACCATCCAGGAGGACAAAGATAAGCCTGACGGAGCTGAGAGGTGGACAATCTGTCCCCAGGTCCACTAGAAGCTGCTCAGAGCTGAGCGGCAGGAAAAAGACTAAAAACTGATGAGACCAAACATGAAGGACAACACCATGTCTGAGACAAACCTACCACCTCTCATCACGCTGAGAACACCATCCACACAGTGAAGCATGGTGGTGGCAGCATCATAATGTGGGGAAACTGGTCAGAGTTAAAGGAAAGATGGATGGAGCAAAAAACAAAGAAATTCTTCTAGAGACGTGAGACTGAGACAGAGGTCCACCTTCCAGCAGGACAACGAGCCTAAACCCTCTGCTGAAGAACACTCCACTGGTTTAAGGAGAACCAGGTAAAGGTTCTGGACCGGTTCAGTTAAAGTCCAGACCTCAGTCCAGCTGAGAACCTCTGGTCTGGTTTTAACTCTAAAAGAATTCACAATGATGGTTATGAAACAAACTAAACTCAAATTATCTCCAAAGTTTTATTTTTAAACAAAGTGTTTTATTTTAAACCTGTTGAGACGTTTTTCTCTCAGTCTGAAGAACTTTTCTTTATTTCTGGGTTGTAGTTAGATGGTGGTCGTCTGGTTACCTGCTGACTTTTTGTTTTTATCATCGCTCACCTCTGATTGCCTCTGTGCTCTGAGAACATTTGGAGCTGCTGACCAGAGTTGAACGGTTCAGCACCAGGCGAGCTGTGAAGAGCACCTTTAGTTTGTTGATGTGATGTTTTAGCAGGCAGCTGTGAAGTGGAAATCTTCACTTCAGCTTCAGGAACGTCTTAATCCATCTGAACACCCGGTGGAGCGTGCAAAGATCAGCAACGGGGAGATTTAATCACGCTTCCTGATGAGAAAACAAACCAACGAAGACTCAATCTGAGACAGATTCAGCTCCAGCAGCTGATCAGAAACGATGGAATCAAACTTCACAGGAACATTTTCAGCTGCAGCTCAACAAGAACCAAACACTCATGAAGATTCTCATCAGTGTCAGAGGAACAACACGCTTCAGTGGCTCTCAGCACACGGGCGTGTTGGCATGAGATACGACCCACGGATCCCCTCAGGTGAGACGAGGAGGAAAGAAAACCAACCAGCAGCCAGACGTAATGGGAGAACTTCAGACTGACCCACAGCAGTCAGAGGGTTTGGATCTGCAGCAACTAGCATTCTGTGAAGGAATGCATATCCCCCGCCGCTTTGCACGCCAAAGTTTTAATTTAACTAAGATCTCACACAAACAGTTAGCGCTCAGAGTTTGTGTTGATTCTTTATGGACTGCTCACCCAGCTGGTTAAATGTTCTTCCAGGCAGCTTTATTAGAAAATCAATCATTTTCTGCTGGTCTGAAACATAATCAAACACAAACAATCCATCCCATAAACTGATGGAACATCAGAGGCAAGCAATCAAAACACAGAAGATGGTTACCAACAAATCTAAACCACAACTCAACATCTATTGTTCAGTTTATCACCAAAGGTTTCAAACAGGGGTGGCCGTCCCTGGTCCTCAGGGCTGCTGTCCTCCATGTTTTACCTGTTTCCCTGCTCCAGCACACCTGATTCAATGGTTAAATTACCTCTTCATGTTCTGCACAGGCCTGTTAATACCCCGGTGATTCAAATCAGGTGTGTTGAAGCAAGCAGGGAAACAAGTAAAATATGCAGGATAGCAGCCCTGAGGACCAGGGTTGCCCCCCCAGTTTAAAACCTCAGAAAGTAGGTCGGAGGCGCTTTGGTCACATGATACAAACATGAGCTTTCTTCTTTAAGGACCAACAGGAAGTCAGGACTTCCTTTGGAAAAATCTAAACTGGGACAGAGTCAGACTCTTATTGTGAAACTCCAGGGTCAGTCCTCTTCCTGTCCGACCCTCTGACTGAATCCTCCTGAACATCAAAGCTCTGATTAGAGACGACATGAAGGATCTATGGGGACGGCCATGATGGAAACATAGGAGGAAGAAAAGCATGCTGGGTAATACAGAACAGTGATTCCCAGCTCCAGTCCTTGAGGAACACCATCCTGCACGTTGGAGGTGTTTCTCTGCTGTGACTCACCTGATTTGAGTGAGTGACTAACAGGCTTCTGCAGAACTGGAAGACCTGCTGAAGAGCAGAGAAACATCTAGAACATGCAGGATAGAGTTCCTCGAGGACTGGAGCTGGAAATCACTGATGTAGAAGATCCTGGAGCTGCTGAGGAGCTGGTTGCCATGGTGATTCCCAGGGAGCAATTCAGGCAAAGTAAAAAGTAAGCCTCAAACAAACAGTCTCTGAGTGAAAACTATCAGTCGGATCAAAGAACTTCTTGACCCGTGAGCAGCAGAAGGTTCTGATGGTTCCACAGGTTCAGGTTGATGGTTCTACGGGGTTGTACTACTCGATGGGGACATTTTCACAGTTATTGTGACCTTCATCTCTGTGGTATGATGTTCTGCTGTCAGAGCTCTGTGTTCCTGATGAAGCTGGTGGAGCTCTTCATGTTTTAAAGCTGTTGGAGGAGCACTAAATGGAAACAGGAGGATTAAGAGTGAGCAGTAATAAGGCAGCTTTAGGGCTCATGAGTGAACCTCCTTAACTGTAAATTAGATGATATCTCAGCATGATGTTAAAGAACCTGAGCAAGGTTACAGAAAGTCTAAAGAGATTTATTGACTGTTCTGTTAGTTTACCTGGACTCTGGAGTTATCTGAGAACAGCCAACAAAAGCTCCATTCAGTCACTGACTGGCGGATAAATACAAGTTTAATTTTAGTCTTTTCACTGAAGAAGCAAAGGACAAAATATGAAAAGTATTGTATAAAGATTGAAAGGTTTTTGTGTGCTTCGTGGTGAAGATGTGATCCTTTTAACCTTGAAAAGCTTTGAAATGTTCTTCACAGCAAACAGAAAGTCTGAATGTTGAGAATAAACCCTTCTGACAGAAAGCCGTAAACACAGCAGTGTCAGGGTAAATGGGTCTGTTGATTGTCCTAAATGACATTTTCTTCTCTAAAATTCTCTCAGCTGAGCTTCAACAAAAGGCTTGTTGGCATTTAAGGAAAGACAATAAAAAAGGAATTATCTTCTTTTTAAAAGGAAGAAAATGAAAGTGGTTTAATCTCAGGTTTACTTTAACCAGCTGCTGTGCTTTTAAAAACTGAAAACTGTGGAGGAGCTGTGTTTCAGACTGGTTATCACCCGCTGCCATGACAGGTGGGCGACCATGTAACTGCCTCTGTTTGTATCTGTGAGCAAAATATCTCATGGAGCAGTGGACAGATTTTAATGAAACTGAAAGTATTATTGGATGTATATCTGCAAGAATTTTTAATTTCTAATTTATTAGAATTTCAAATGTTGAAACTTTTCTGATGTTTGAATTTCCCCCTGGGCTTAAAGTCTATCTATATACACATATATCTATATCTGCACTGCATCTATACATCTATACATCTGTTGGAGCCAGTCAGTCTGTCTTACAGATACTGAGCTGAAAAGCTAAAACCTGGTTTGGTAGTAGCTGAGAGTCATCCCATCTCTCAGTGCTAACTGATCACTAAGGTCTGCTTTAAAACTTTGGCACAGAAGGCAGCGGGCGATATGCATTCCTTCAGTCCGTACAGTTTCCTGTCCTGGACCTGAAACAATCAGATTTAATTCCACTAAAAGAATCAAAGTTTGTTCTGTGTTTGGACCCTCAGTTAAATCTGTCTGTAAATAAATCTGGGAAACAAGAAGAAGAAGCATGTTTTACTGTATAAAAAAGATAAACAAAACAAAAATCTCCTATGCATCAGATTCCAACCATACTAACAGAACTAGTTACTGAGCTTTAAGATGTTAAAGGTTAACGGTTTTTATAACGAGGGCTTGATGAGGACAGGATGTGCAGATGTTTCCTCACACACACTCTGATTGGCTCCGGTCCGCTCACCTGAAACAGGTCAACACTTTAACCTTCTCTCTGAGTCCAGCCGGCTGGTAGCCACGGCAACCGTACGCTCTGTTTACCAGCGGCTCAAACCGAAAGTGACCACAAACGGTCGGTACTGCCATGAAGGATTTAAACATGCCCTGACCTGGCCTCAGAGATGAATGGTGCATCATGGGAGCTGTAGTTCTGACCTCTACTGGGGTTTCCAGGTTGATCTTTCATTAAACCTGAATCACAAACCTGGATTCTGGTTTGGGGCAGTTTTCCTGCTGAAAGTACAGGATGGCCTCACCTCATAGGGGGACCAACGGACGTGGCCATGTTCTGTGAAGTCTTGGACCAGAACCTTCTTCCTTCAGCCAGAACAATGACAATGAGCCAGAACATCCTACCAAGGCAACAAAGGTGTAGGTAAAGCAGCAGCACATTGAAGCTATGGAGCGGCTGAGCCGGTCTCCAGACCTCAGTCCTGTAGAACATCTGTGGAGCAGCTGAAGCTTCGAGCTTCCAAGCAGCAGCCAAGAAACCTGAAGGATTTAGAGAGTTTCTGTACAGAGGAGCGGGTCAAAATCCCTCCTGAGATGTTATGTGATGGGTTTTTTTTCTGGATTAGACCTGGTTTTCTGTCTCTGTTAAAAATCAGAACCTTTCATTTGTTTGGCAGTGGTTCAACTCAGAATCAGCAGAGATCATGTAATTATCTCCTGCAGCGAACAGAACATTGTGTTCTGACGGTAACTGTTTGTGTTTATGTGTTGGATTAGAAAACAACCGGAACATTACAGTGCAGGTTCTGTTTTAGCTCCAGGCTTTTAAAAACATCTATTAACGAGGAAATAATTTACCTGGAAGAAGCGTTTAAAACGCAGGAATAAAAGCAGCTCCTCCTGCTGCCTGACGCTGGTTCTGTTTCTGTCAGAACCAGCAAAGTTTGCAGCCTCAGGTGTTAAAGGTGTGTGAGCTCACCTGTCGAGGCTCAGGGAGGATCGGGGCGGTCCTGGGTGGTACTTCACGTCTCGGATCACAACATCTCCTGCGGCCCTGTGGTTCCACCTCTGGGCCAAGCGGACGATCTTACTGTCCGACCTGACGCACAAACACGGGAGAGAGGAGAGTCAGTCTGCACACAGGTGTCTCCAGAACCAGAGGAAACGGGTCCAAAGGGACAAGAACAAGGTAGCAGTTCCAGCAGGTTCCACCGACCCTAAAACACACCAGTCTCTGCAAACGACCCAAACCAGAACAAGATCCGATCATTTTTCTCCAGAAGAAAGCACAGTAGCAGATGTCAACAGGTGCTGCAGCAGAACTCCAGCCTGACAGCAGACACCTGTCGGATCAGAACTCTGGCTCTAAAGTTGCCCGTTTGGATCCGGTCGGAACTTGTCCAGATGCTCTGATACTCACAGATCAGCAGCAGGTTTATCCCAGCAGCCGAGGATCCTCTGTCGGGTTAAACCTCTCTGACTGAAGCCTCCTGGCAGAACCGGGTTCTGCTGGGATCCGGATCATCTTCATCATTGTCTCTGCTGGAGGAGGAGGAGGAGGAGGAGGAGGACTACAGCAGCTCCCCCCACACCAGACTCTCGGTCCTGGTTCTGAACGACCGACTATCTGCTGCCTGCCTGGAGCTCCGACTGAGAGCGAGAAACACCTGTTCACCGGCGAACGCAACACACGCACACCCCTCACACACACCCCCCCGTCACACACACACCCACACACTCACACTGAGAGCGATGGAGGAGGGGCGGTGGACCGAGCCTCTTAGAGGCAGGAACAAAAGGCGGGGAGGGTCAGAGAAGCTGGAGATGCTGCAGCAGAAAAACCAACAAATAAAACAGATTTATACTAATCTGAAAGATTTGTGTCTTTTTATTTTATTTTATTGTTTTATTTTTTTCACTAAACATTAAATTTACAGTCAAACCAAACCAACTCTGATCCTTTAAGTCTTTATTAAATCTGTGACTTTACTAAAAATCTGAAAATGAGTTTGTGTTTAATAAACAGCTCAGATCTGGAGAACTTTAGGTCTGTTTTTCTAAGGTTTTGTCATGATTTGAGTTTATGTAATGTCTGTTTTGGTGTCAGGTTTTGTGTGATGTCTCTGTTCTGTTTCATGCCACA
>JAOXNZ010000054.1:30828671-30839723 GCA_028566095.1 Kryptolebias brasiliensis | reverse complement strand
AATTACAGTAAAATAATTAGAAATATGTTTCATTAATATTAATGTGTTTATTATATTATAAAATAAAAAACCCTGAAGGACGTGAGACAAACCTGCAGCTGGAGCAGTTTTAAGGTGGACTGGATGGAAATATGATGCATCAGGACAGAATAATGTCAAAGGTTTCTTCAGCCTGAGGTTTGTCTCTCAGGCCACATCGGGACGTTTCCTTTGTCCAAAAGACCCTGAAGGACATGAAGACATTTCTACCAAAGCTGCAGTTTAAACTCTGCAGACAGGAAGTCCCTCAGCAGCTCCTTCACAATAAACCTTCATGAATGAGGAGCAGAATCTCACACTTCATGTCGTCTCTAATCAGAGCTTTGATGTTCAGGAGGATTCAGGGCTTTAAGGCAGAGGAACAGGAAGAGGACTGAACCTGGAGTTTCAAAATAAAAGTCTGGCTCTGTCAGCTTAGATTATTACAGATGAAGTCCTGACTTCCTGTTGGGCTTTAGAGAAGAGATGAATGTTGGAGCTGCTTTGGCACCTTTCAGTCTCTCTTTTTTAGTTTTTCTTGTTAAAACCTTTTATTAAAAATATCTCAGATGTTTGTTAAAAAGAGTTTAACAAATCGTAGAAATCTGGAGTCTAATTTACAAAATAAAACAGGAAGTGACTAATGTTTTAACCTTTTCTCTTCTGTAAATGAAAGACATGCTCATGTCTGCTCACAGCTAGCTGCTCTCTGATTGGCTGACGGTGCAGCGATGGCTCACCTGTTCCTCGCTGGGAAGGTCACCATGCCTGATGACCTCTACATCAAAGGCGGGGCCAGGATTCCAAGGAGCGCCGTGAGGATGCCGATGTCCATCTCTGCGGAGAAGCTGAGTCGGGACAGGGTCCAGAAGGTCCACGGCATTGTCCTGACAACGCGCGTCCCGCATGTCAACGAGGTCCAGCTGACGGCGGTGACCGGTGGCACCGAGATGTCCTGCAACCGCTGCACGGTGCCGTTCGGAGTGGTGGTCCTCATCGCCGGCCTGGTGGTGACGGCAGTGGCCTACACCTTTAACTCCCACGGGTCCATCATCTCGGTTCTGGGGCTGGTTCTACTGTCTGCTGGACTGGGCCTGCTGGGGTCCAGCACCATCTGCTGGAGGGTCCAACTGAGGCGGAAAAGGGACAAACGGAGGGAGAGTCAGACGGCGCTCATGGTGAGCCAGGGGTACTGTGTGGCCTGATGTCCTCATCATCGACACTGAACCAGAACTTGAACCTGGAGAGAGGTTCTGCTTTCTGTCTTTCAGACTCTGTTTTCAGAAGGTCCGTCTGCAGAATCCTGAAAGGAGTAAAGACCAGATCCTGCAGTGACATTAAACCCAGTGCAGTTAGAACCAAATAGAACAGAGGGACCCGGACCTTCTGGTGTTTGCCACTGAACCAGAACCTTCCCATTCTCACGGGTTCTGGCTGATTAATGTGAATGTTTATCTTTGGATCTGTCAGAAGACATCAGTAAACTATTGAAGAACCGACCCGGTTTGTTACATTAATATTCAGAACAAAGCTGGTCCGGTCTGAGTGAGGCGAATGTTCAGCTGCACTTCTGTCCGGTGGGAAAGATCCTGCACCTGATAGAAACTGGTTTCAGCCTCAGAAGTACCTGGATCAGACCAACAACAATGGTACAGAGGCCCCAAACAGCCCTATAAACCAGGGAGCGGCACTTCCCCACAGCCGTCGAAACCCCCTCCTCCTTTCATGAACTTCTTCTCCGTGTGTGGTTCCTTCTGACCTTCTGGAGGATTTTAGAAGTTCGCTGGAGTTCGCTGTAACAGATAAGAGGTGAGCGCTCAGCTGAGCCTCCTCAAGCAGGAAGTTCAAATTGTGTTGGAGGAGCATGGCAGCTCAGTTTGGTTCCCATTGTGGTCTGCTGCCCCCCTCCCCCTCCACCTCAGACATGGAGGGTCTGAAAAGGTCATGATAGGATGACTGAAAGCAGCTCTGATGATCTCTCACCAGGACAGGAAATGAATGTTCATCTTCAAACATGGAGGGCTCAGTATCAACCTCCCCGTCTGAACGTTCTGACCCACAGGCCTCAGCAGGACTGAGCCTGGAGTTTCAAAATAAGAGTCTCAGAGTCTGAGTCTCAGTCTCAGACATCTCAGTTGTGACGTCCTGCTGGGCTTTGGAGAAGACAGTTGATGGATGTTGGAGCCTTTAACATTGAAACCAGAGATGTCAGGTTTTTTTTTTTATCACAGTTTATCCATTTTATCTTCCCTCAGTTGATCTGTAAGTTTTTTTTTTCATTTTTTTGGTCCATCTGTTGTGTGTTTGTCCTCCATCCGTTAGCCAGGAAAAAATCCTCCACAGATGGCCACAAGAACTGAGAAATTAGCCTGATTTCTGACAGGATTTTATCCGTTAAACTCACTCAGATAAGCAGGCTCAAAGTCACAGAAACTGACCTACATTTTAAAAGGTGTCACAGATTTTATGGATTAAACTGAAAAAAGTTTTAAGTAGGTGGTAAATGTGAAGATTATTTTACAGCAACATTATTAACGTTTGAGCTTTTTAATTGACTTATTTAGCCACATTAGTTATTATTACCTATCATTCTTCTAAAGTTCTTGATCTTTTATTCATTTTTCTTTTATAATTTTAAGGTAAAATCCAGATAAATGTAAAAAAACAACAACAAACAGTGCGATGAAGAATTAGTCCAAATCAGTGGTTTTCCAGACCTTCAGAGCTGTTTTCTTCGCAGCTGATGTGAGGAGGTGTAGTCAGACTCTGGGGTCCAATCCTTCCCTCTCTTCTGCAGGATGTGAGGTTTAAAGGATGGTTAAAGCAACATAAATGACCCAGGAACTGGATGGGTTGGCTGGGCAGCTGGACGGGGGCTGCAGGGTCGACCCATTTGGGCAGATTATATCCTCCAGCTGGGATCTGATGGATCTCCCAGGAGAAGCAGGAGGAGAAGCAGGAGAAAGTTCCTGTTCAAATGGAAAAAACAAAACAAATTGAACAAAAAAATACTTCAGATGTTTTAAACTCAAGTTTCCTCCTACAGTTTTAACAAAAGCAAAGGTCAACTCTTCCAGAAAACATTCAAAATAAAAATAAAGCGTGTTTGACAGGAATGTACAAAGGTTTGAAACCGTAGTTTCTTTGTGTTTTCCTTCCAAGCTGACAAATCTAGTTTTAAAGTGGTTTGGATCAACAGTTCTCCAGACTTTCTGAAGGTCTTTCTGAGTTTTGTTTTTGGACTTCTCTCAGTTTCAGTCCTTGTTCTTGAACAAGTGTTTTGGCCCACTCTTCTTTCCAGCGTTGCTTAATGAAGCGTATCTGTAAAAATGTATGAATGATTGTAATTTCTCGAGGTGGTCCCGCTGATGCTGATCAGCTGATCAGCATCTCCTGATCCAGAGGAAGCAGAGAAGCTGGAACCAGTTCTTCAATCACAGATTTAAAATTTTAGATAAAAAATTAAACTGCTAAATACCAGAGGATTTTTCATTTTGTCCTGATACATGAAACTTTAGGATTAAAAAAGGATGTACTTTTTTCATTAGTATAAAAGGTTGTATTTTGAACACTATGTAATTTTAGATAAAAAAAAGACCATTACCAGGATGAACTAACTGCAGTACTTTGAAAATTGCATGTTTTTATCTGGACGTGTGCCGGTTCTAAGGCTGTCTTTGCTTTTAATGTAATCAAATTGAAATGTAAAAATAATCTGTCTGAGTGACATAATAAAGCGGTTGTTTAATACACATTACATGACTCTTCAAATCCCTGCGCTGACGCTCCTGGCTGCCTGACAGGTGTGCGTCGATGCCGTCCATTTTGCCAGGGATCATTTTGTCATCGCACTGCAGTTGGCAAAATCAAAATGGTGGCTTAAGTTATTAAAAGTGAGCAGCTTTAATCATTGGCTGCTGAAAATTCAAGGTTGGAGGAGCAGCGAGGATTAATGTCCTTTAAAGCACAAAGCCTCATATCCACTCCAGCCGGCTGTCACTGCCCCCCCCCTCCCCCACGCTCAGCTGATCTCATTTCATCATTTGACGCCGTTCTCTGCTCCCTTTTGCTCTTTCTCTCTCTGTCTGACCACTTCATCATTTCTTCCTGCTTTTATTCATCTTCCTCCCTGGATCCAGGCGAGATATGAAGCGTCATCATGGGTTTTATGGAGTTCTACCTGGAGATTGACCCCGTCACCCTCAACCTCATCATCCTGATCGCCAGCTATGTCATCCTGCTCCTAGTCTTCCTCATCTCCTGCATCCTGTACGACTGCCGCGGCAAAGACCCCACCAAGGAGTACGCCCCCGACAGTGTGCCGGCGCCGCCCAGCCAGTCACCCATACGCCTGGTAGTCATGCAGAACTCACCCGCTTCGGGCCGCTGTGAGCCCAATAACACATCGGGTCAGGTCGTGCCACCGACGCCAGACCTGAGCCGGGACAGAGCAGAGAGGGAGAGGGAGAAGAGGAGTACTCTGGTCTGAAGAAGAGGAAGGTGACAACCATGAAGTGCTGCTGTATCACTTTGTGTTTTTATTCCTGGACTCTTAGTTTTAACTGTAAAGACAAGCTGACAATCTGCTGTGGAGTCAACAGGAGGTGAGCAGGTCAAGAATTGTTAAAAACAGCAAATATTTTGGAAAACATTTCTCATAAAAATGTTTTAATGAAAAAACATCAGCTGTCAAAGTTCAAATTCAGTTTACAAGAATTAAAAACTGAGAAAACAACATTTTTGAAGTATGTTTGAAAAGCTGTGTTCTACAAAACAGTGGTATCAATATTTTCTTTGAACTCTGAATTCAGAGAGTTTTTATCTGAGGATTTTGAACTGAGTGTGGCTAAAAACAGCAACACTGAATTCAAATTTATGCTTTTATTGTCCCTCAAAGTAAACTAAATTTTACAGTGGTAGGAAAACACAACCAAAGCAATAGACAACAAAAAACAATTAAAAAAATATCTGTTAAAAGAGGAAATTAGAATGTAAACAACTGAATTTCAGTTAAAATAATTATAAAATCACACACTCATTCTTGTTTACTCCACAGTGTGGGGACTCTGGTATTTGACCTGCATTATTAGGACTTTTGTTTTATGACAACTGTCTCGATGGTTCGTTTTAGTGTCGATGCCTAAAATCATAAAACGAGGACTAAACATTTATAAGGGTGGATAAATTTGACTAAAAGAAGGAGTTTCTGAAACTTTGTGCAGTTTCCTGTGAGTCTGGAGAGTTTTATTATTCTAACAAAAAATAACCATCATTATGAGGGAGATATTAATCAATCAATCAATCAGTTTTTATTTATAAAGCACTTTTTATAGAATAGTGTAACACAAAGTGCTTTTCAGCAGATAAAACAAAACAAAAGACAAACAAAGACAACAACAACAAAGATGAATGTGTCAAAAACACCAAATATGACAACTAAAAAGACAAAAACAAAGATGGCAGATGTGAAAACTCAGAGGAAGACACAGGAAAGGAAAAATACAAAGACACTAAAGATAACTAGAAAACAACAACAAAACAACCAACTAATTCAAAGACCAAAAGGAGAAAAAAGAAGAGGATAGCCACAAAGATGACGACTAACAAGAGGAAGAAAGCGACAACAAAATAGATGAAGATGACAAAGTGGAATACTGAAAAAAATATGAAGACAAAGAAAAATATAATGATGACAAAGAAGACAAAAACAACAACACAACAATGACAAATCAGAGGGACAACTCAGGTTAAAGAGACATAGTTGAGATAATTTGGACATGTTAGAGGAGGGACAGTGGACAAATTGGACAAAGGATGTTGAATATGGAGGAGGAAAAGAGGAAGACTACAGAGAAGGTTGATGGATGTAGTGAAGGAGGCTCAGGAGAGGGCTGGTAGGACAGAGGAGGATGCTGGGAGATGGAGGCAGATGATCCACTGTGGCGACACCTGAAGGGAGCAGGAAGAAGCAGTTAAACTAAAGAATATTGATTTTCACAGTTAAACCCAACTGTTTAACTTTCCTGCAAGTGTTCAGAATACTACAGGCCACAGAGCGTCAGAGTTCATCCTCTCATCAAGCTGCAGCAGATACACAGAAATCAGTTCTGTTCATCTCAGAGCAGCTGATTGGTTCTTTTAATCAGTTTAACATCATATCTAATTTAATTAATTGTTTTCTATGATAGCAGTTTTAATCTGTAAAAGATCAAATTGAAAACTCACAAACAGTAGTAATATTATGTGGTAATGTAACTTCTTAGTGTTAATTATAATATATAAGATAACTTTTAATAAAGCTCTCTGTGTGAAGGAGTAATGTAAGTTTTATTTTGAAACACATTTATAGAATGAATCGAAGTGCAATACTGTAAAAAAATAACAAAACTACAGCAATAAAATAATATAAATATTAAAAAATAGACATACAATCAGTAAACACAAAGTAAAACAGATTAATCAACCCAGAATGTGTTGAATAATGTGCAGAATTAAAGTTTCAGGCTGCAGCTGAGCACCTTTCAAAGGAAGTTTCTAAAGACTAAAATGTTCTAAAAATGTTTCTAAAGATCTGAGCAGTTCTTAGATTATTGCTGTTTAGGGGAGACATGATTGTGTGTTTTGAATTCTCCTTTCACAAAAGATGTTCTGTTGCTGTGTTGTGCTGAAAAATGAAAGAATAAATTCAAAATTTGAAATGTGAATTCACCAAACTGATCAACAGAGTGTAAAAAACGAACATCAAGCCCTGGTGCTGGAGGCTCTAAACTGCCTGAAGCAGCCGGTAATCTCCTCCCATCCCCCGCTGGCAACAGAAAGCCTCACAGGACAGGGAAATGATGAATGGATGGACGTTCCAGATCATCCCTTTGACGTCTTCTGGACACTCGGGACTCTGAGACTCGTGTTTGGGGTTAAAGTTTACAGATGTGTCGGGTAGCAGATGTTGGAATAAAGAAGCTGATGAAAGAAAGAACTTTGTTGATGGTATTTGGAGGGAAATCCCCAATCTGAGGCTGTTGAGAGAGACTTTAATGAACTTAGTTAATAAAATACTGATGTCTGTAAGAAAGAAAGGAAAGACTTTGACTAAAGCAGAGGATGTTCAGCTGAGGCTGACAAATGAAAGGTTTGACCTGATCGTGACTAAAGGATTACTGTAGGATGGGATTTTTACAGCCTGCAGGGATATGAAGATTAAAGAGATATTTTGAACATTTCAAAGTGAGGTTCTGTAGTAAAAGCAGCTCATGGAATGACTTAGTTTGGAGAAGTAGTTTGATTCTGACAGGTCTGATGAGCTAATGGCTAGTCCAAGCAAAGTAAGACCAAAGTGGCTCTCTGCCATCTTAAAACAACTCCAATCTCAAAAACATCTGGGTCAGGCTTACATTAGAGCTGTTGACATGAAATTCTTTGGTTACTTACAAGTGAAAATAGCAGCAGCAGCAGTTAGCTGTAGCACTCCCAGTGCAGCCTAGGGGCATTTCCTGTGGGAATTTCAAAATATTTGTGCAAAATAACCATACAATGTAGTGGTGTCCAATCCTGGTCCTTGAGGACCACTATCCTGCATGAACTTCTGCAGAACTTGAGGATATGTTGAAGAGGTAAATTCAACCATTAAATCAGGTGTGTTGGGGCAGGAAAACAACTAACACATGGAGGATAGGGGTCCTCAAGGACCAGGATTGGACACCTCTGGTGTAATGGAAACTGACAGAGATGTAAAGCTTTAAATTTTAGCATTTGCATGAACCAATATGAAAATTTACAGATTCAAGTTGTTTTAAAATGGCAGAAATCACCTTAAGAAAAGGCTCCTCTTTCTCTGTATTCAAGGAGTAATCATGGCCGGTCTGACCTCAGAAAACCTTCGAACTGAGGCAGGGTGCACTTTCTTTTTCCCATGACCATATGTTAAATTATTATATTTTCAGATGTGTTGAGATATATTAAATAAATATAAATTGTTTATGCATGTGCACTATAAACCTAAGAGCATGTACAGTAAATGCATCCACTGAAGTATTTTCCCATTTCTTTCTCAGGTTCTCCCAGATTTCCCTCACCGGTAGATGGCAGTGGACCCAACAAAGCTGGAAACCCAGGACTTTGGCTCGGTCTTATCAGGACCTGCAGAAACAACAGACCTAACAGTGTAGGAACACCATCATCATCAGGTCTTATTCTGAATGAGAACGTCTCCAACTGGAAGTGAGTTTTACTGCAGAGAACAGGAAGTCTGAAGCTGGTTATCATGAACACCTGCTACCACCTGACAGAGAAGAATCCAACTGAGACACTGAAGGAGATAAGAACATTTCTATCATCAAACATCTTCAGAAAGCATCTAAACAAATAAAACCACCCATCAGAAAAAACTGATGCTGAATCTTTTATAATCAGCAGAAATCAACATCAACAAGAAGAAACGGTTACAATGATGAAAATCATCTAATGATTTAACCTCCTTTTAAACTGCTGTGAGGTCACAGATTGGAACATTTTTAAAGAAATCTTTCTGACTGATTCAGTTTCCTGACTTGTCTGTGCATCAATGAATACTTTACCAGGGTTATTTTTATGGAGTTTTTATCTGTGTTTGAATGTGGTATATATGTTGTGACAGACAGACAAATCACAAGATGATTCCTTTGCTTTCTTTGGGTCGGGTTAGCCCATTTGTTAGCTTGATTGGACGAGTCACTTCTAGTCCAGTACTTACGGTATATATACATCATCATGGAGCATATTTAGTTTGAGTTGGATTTTCTGGCCTCAATGATCTGTTTTTTGGGGGTTATTAGGTTGAAGTATTATAAAGAGTGCTTTGAGGGAACATCCAGGTTTGTAAAGACCTGATTTATCCTTAAATTTTACTGTAATTACAAAGTCTAAATGTTTTAGATGATGTGTGTTTATTACGGTAAAACTATAAGAAACACCAGTCATCTTATGCTGGTGTAGATCCTCAGTCATCCAGTCATCTTTTTTGTTTTTAACCCTTTTTTTGGATCAGTCATCTTGTTACCATCATGGATCATTCCATTCATGTGGATGTTAATGTTCATGCAAACACTGGTGAAGAACAATCACACTTTCTTAAGGAAGCTAATCCACTGACGATCCAGTCCTCAAACTTCCCAGGTCCCAAAACTGACTGAACATCTGAACGATCTATTGGAGCTTGATGAAACCATGGAGCTTCCAGTTCCTGATCCACAAATGGTAAAAGACCCCAACATTTTAGTGGTGGACACTCTCTTCATGCTCACCAACAGAAATATTTCAGTGAACTTCCAGAATGACCTTTAATGAACCAACCAGGATGTAAAATGATGTGTTGTTGTGAAGATGCTATGAATAAGAACATCTCAGTTTTTTATCTACAGAGCCAAAGGTTTGGATGGACTGACTCGTTTAAGTTTTTCCTCAAGTTTTCTGAGATATGAGCTGATTTTGTTGTACAGTTTATTATCCAATTAACAAACTGTGATGGAGTCAGAAGCACAAATTTAATACTTAAACTTTAAATCTGCTTTTTAAAAGAATCTGTATCTTTAGAGACAATAACTGTTATAAACCCATCACTGTTACAACAAATACTGGATTATATCTCATTAGAATAAAATCTGAAGATACTGGATGCTTTAAAATTTATTTGGTTGTTTTTGTTTGGTTGTCTCTGAAAACTGCTCAGGTCTTCCATCTTGGTCTTCCTTGACCAAAAAAGACTATTGTCCCTCCTCCAGTAGACTCCGCCCCCAGCTCTGATGTATGACCCAACCTAAAGTCTTTACAGAACTCGTGCCACCAATGCCGATACTGGAACAAATCCTCTTACATAAAAATTTCAACAGCATGGCCAACTGAGCGCGCCACAGTCACCCCCCCCATTTCATATTTCATGTCAGGGATTAGATTCTGACCAGCGCAGAGAATTAGGATTCATGTTTGTGCTGTTCGTTTCTGTCTGGGGGGTTGGGAGGTTACGTAAGCTTCAGGTCTCAGAGATATTTTCAGGCTCTAACACGTCTGAAGTCTGAACGTCACTCAGAAAGACGATTCGCTGCTGCAGATCCAACACACCGTCCACAAAAACACGCCGTCCACAAAAACACGCCGTCCACAAAAACACGCCGTCCACAAAAACACGCCGTCCACAAAAACACGCCGTCCACAAAAACTTGCCGTCCACAAAAACACACCGTCCCCCAAAAACACACCGTCCACAAGAACACACCGTCCACAAAAACAAACCGTCCACCAAAAACACACCGTCCCCCAAAAACACACCGTCCACAAAAACACGCCGTCCACAAAAACACACCGTCTACCAAAAACACGCCGTCCACAAAAACACTCGTCCAAAAAAACACGCCGTCCACCAAAACACACTGTCCCCCAAAACACACCGTCCCCAGCACTGAAGACCAGACAAAAGACTGGACCATGATGTCAGATGGAACACAGTGGCTCCGGGGATTCAGTCACAGAACCATCAGGAGCTCCAGGTTTGACTTAAAACCCTCCAAAGACTGTGAGGGGTTCACGTTAAACCAGAGATGGGTGATGGACAACGTTATTCTGTAAGGTCCTAAAACAGGTTATAAAAATGAGAAATCTCATTTTACTTTAATGTTTATGAAAATTTAATTTAATCCAGCAAATTTACAAAACGTTGTGTTACTGGGTATGATGATGGAGCCATGGATCTCAAACTGTGGTACAAGCAGCACTGATGGTACTCCGAAGACAGTTTGGTCTCAGCTAAATGAAATAAAAAGCTAACTAACCACAATAACCTGAATGGGGATGTTAAACATTATAGGCTCAGCTTTAAACAGAACCAACAAAAACCCTGAAAAACATTTCAAGAACCTCTGTGGAAACTGGAGTAGAATATGGTTTCTGATGAGCTTGTAACTATAAGCAGGGTTTAGAGCTCCAAACAGGACCAGGTTTAGAGCTCCAAACAGGACCAGGTTTAGAGCTCCAAACGGGACCGGGTTTAGAGCTCCAAACGGGACC